>JAQGAF010004496.1:0-14233 GCA_034687865.1 Kryphioiulus occultus
CAGTCACCACCAGCATCCTTTAATGAAGCGGAAAATACCCTTTGGGAATTTTTTTTTGAAAACGACCTTAAGGTCATGGAATAGTTCCTACTGATTATCTTTCATGAAACTGGTGGTCATGAAACTGCATCGTAAATTTTTTTTTTAAATAAATAAATTTTATTTTATATCATAATAATTTATTTAATAACGCATTGCATTTGAGAACTGATTATTTTTGGCCAAAAATAATATTATTTTTGGACTGCTTATAAAATTTATTGATAACCTGTACACGGCCCTTGCATAAAACGCTTAATAGTTGCACATTTTTTAGACACACTACATTTTTACATTTATTTTTCTTCGGAATTTTGACATATTGAACAATATGACTACGTGTAAGTGCAATTTCATAGTGGTGTTCAAAACTAATTTTTGGATAAAGACGAAACTGCATCGTAAAAATAAATAGTTATATATAAATTATTTTTAATTTATGTGATAATAATTTTATATAAACTATTTTGAATTTGTATGATAATATTTTATATAATAATGATTTACTTAATAATGCCTCGCATTTGCAATCAGCACATCAACTAACTATCAATATTTAAAAATTATTTCTTTACGCATTTATATAAATATTTTTTGTAAATTATTATCGTAAAAATACACGTAAAAATATCGTAAAAATATGTTTTTCATCCTTTTTAGTATTTAGCTAATTATAAATTATTTTTTGGATAAAAATGATAATTGCGTTGTACCAATAATTTACATAAATAATACGTAGATTTTACACTAAACTTTTATCCTTGTACATAATTGTCTATTTTTTTCTCTAATTTAATTTTCTCCAATTTATTTTTGTCAAATAAACATTCGGAAGTTGATGGCCATTGTTTCACGTTTTTGATTAAAATTTTACGTTTCTTATATTCAGATAAAAATGAAAATAACTTGCTGTATATACTTATGATATTTATACTGAACGCATCTTTCATTGAATAAAAATATTTTTATGCATATGAGAAAATTCTTTTCTGTAGATAATTTTTAAAATAAATCCACTTGGACGTCGTTTATGAACAGCCCTCGCAAATCTACATCTCCAATTATTTCTCCTTGACCTTTTTAATATTAAACTTGCATATAAAATGCGAGTCATGAATATTGGATGTTCGTTTACGAGCAGAAATGCAACAATAGGACTGTAATCTAGGATCGGAGAGGCACCGATGTATAATTATTATAAATAAATAAACACGATAACGAGCATTTCCCGTACTTTACGTTGAATTTCCTTGAAAAATTCGTCTAGACTCCGTTATGGGAAAATCTCTTTATAATAAAAACTAAAATCAAATATGATTAGGGCAAGAGAAAATGAAATCCACAAAATGGATGTTTTTATATTGGGCACGTTATGCTAAATTACCTAAACATTTTGGATATTCCGCGGAATTCTATGAAATATTAAAAAGTCTAAAATTTTATCAAATAATCTAGTAGCATATGTTCAAGTAGTATGTCACCACCAAAATAATGATTTTTAAACCTGATTAACCTCCCAACAAACAAAAAACACATTTCATGAAATTAATTTTAATATGAAACATTCTAATGTGACCAAATACTGTAGCATCATGTGGCAATCGTGTTTTCCAGACCTCACTCAAATCTTCATTGAAAGAAAATAAAAATTGAATTATGCGAAAAAAAAATGATAAAAAGGATGCAATTTGATGGATTTTAATAAAAGGTAATTTTCTAAGAAAAATGCCAAATGCGGATTTCTTTTTTCAAAACTCAATGAAGATGGGGACTTCATGGGAATTCAAGGACTTCAGTGGGAGTTCATTGGAATCCAAGGACTTTAGTGAGACTTCATGGGAATTTAAGACTTCAAGGGCACTTCAATGAGGCTTCAAGAACTTCCTGTTTTCTCTAAAGTCAGGAAGTCCTTGACTTCCGCTTTTTGTGAAGGCAGGAAATCCACGAATTCTATTTTCCTCAAAGTCACGGGGTCCTGACTTCTGTTGAAGTTGAAGCTCCACTGAAGTCTTTGAAGTCCTTGAAGTCACAATGACCCCACCCACCATATGACCCATGACCTCGTGGCCATCCTTGTTACTCTGACAAACTTTGATAGTTTCTGGCATAATTTTTGCACAGGGTGTCTCTGGGTGAATGTACAGGGTGTCCGTGATAACTTATGGGGATGCTTTCCTCGTTTCTTTCTTAATTGGTGGTACAGTATGTACAGGGTGCCATGATAACTCACAGGGTTACTTTCCTAGTTTCTGGCATAATTTGGTGTATGAACAGGGTGTCTTTGGGTGAATGTACATGGTGTCCATGACATCTTTCTGGCATAAGCGGGCATATGTACCGGGATGTCTTTGGGCGCACGTACAGGGTGTCCATGATAACTCATGGGATTACTTTCCTAGTTTCTGGCTTAATTGGGTGTACAGTATGCACAGAGTGCCATGATAACTCATAGGGTTACTTTCCTAGTTTCTGTCATATTTTGGTGTATGTACAGGGTGTCTATGATAACTCATGGGGTTACTTTCCTAGTTTCTGGCATAATTAGGTGTGTGTACAGGGTTGCTTTTTGGTGTATGTACAGGGTATCTATGGTTTTTTTTTCGTCCTCTCGCCTTTAATCCGTCCGTCCTATGAATTTTTGTTTTTCCTGAGCTTGAGCTTTCTCTCTCTCTTTTGTTTAAATTCCTCCTCCTCCTCCTCCTATTCCTCCTCCTCATCCTGCATCCGTGCAGTTTGTTTAAGCCTAATCCAGAGACGAATCATTAAATGCGCTCCCGACAGAGGATAAAAGTCAACTGTTTCCACGTCGTGAATAATTGAACGAGCCTCGGCTAATTTAGCCAGGTTTGCCAACGAGCATCTCGTTCGCGAACGAGAGGGAGGAAACTGAAGTGGGGGTGGGGGGTTGCGGGTGGATGGACATCTCTAGCTCATAACGAAATTCGAACAAATTTCCAAAAAAAAAATTACATACGTCCCGTGGGAACGAATCATGGCTTACCCTGTATAGCAAAGTATTTCTACTTGTTAGGCACCCTGTACGAACACATACAAATTTTTAAGTTGGCTTATTGTAAGATTCGCTCAAAAATCATCAAATAGATTAAAAATAACTATCAAAATACATTTCATAGCAATGATGCTGTTGTCGTACAATTAAATGAGGTAATCAAATTGCCCACATGGCTTATCATTGCCACCAGTTGATGGACTCAGTTGAATTGTATTGAAAATAAACTTGAAAATACTGCAGTTACGAGTCGTTAAATATGGGTGAAACAGGTTTGTCCGATGAAAAGTTATTGCAGTATATATTTCTACATTATGGAATAACTATGTTGAAAAATCTTACCAAATTTTGAAAACGAGTTGTTTTTGGCACTGATGCTATTTGTTCTTGACTTTGGTCACCTTGCAACACTCTTGGGAGGGCATCCACGCATTCTAGAAACCAAAATAACATAATATTTGTTATTTAACTTGTTAACATCTACCTACAGACAAAATGGCCTTAACAGGGTTAAAATTAGGTGCTAAAACTCCTTTTTTACAGGTAACAGAATTGTAATTACATGTGAAAACACTCTTTACTGTTTAAAACATTTAAATTGTATATGAAAACACAACAGCGTATATTAAATCAAATGTCAAACCATTCCAATAATAATAACCGAGATGTCAACGTCATGTATTAACATTTCGTTGGAATGTCTTAGCATGTCCTTGCCACAACTTCTAGGCAGAATGTCAATTTATGATTCAGTACAATTCAATATTATAAATAAGTTATCCATTACTTTTAAGATGCCTTCTAAAATTTACACTTGATAACATAAGTAATACTTTCATTTTAAATTTCTAAAACAATTTCTGCCATTTTGAAAATACTATTAAAAATGTGAAATATGGGTACCATGTAAAAAATGGGTACCATGTATAAAACGATCAGTGCTTTACAAAATAACGGTAAAATTGCTTTAGCTGAAAAACATACTATATATGAAAATTAATAATCTTATTTGTTTCCTCAGAAAACTAAAATTAATACCTTTAAAAGATAATATCTGTTTCAGCTAACGTACTTTTCAGCTAAATTACTTTGCCCAAGCATGCTCATGTACAGTATAAAACGAGCAGCAAATTGTATAGCGCATAAAGTACGTACGTTCATAAGTGTAAACATACTTTTGGCTGAAAAAATCATTTTTAAAATCAGTAATTTTATGTTTTTCTTTAAAATTGTCTCGTCACTATTGCTTTTCCCAATTATATTTGAAAATTATTAGTCTTATTTTTTCTGTGAAAAATAAAATTAATACTTTAAAAATATATCTGTTTCCGCTATATCATTTTCCCAAGCATGCTCCATGTATAAAACGATCAGTAATTTACGAGATATCGTTCAAAAGTGTAAAAAAAATTAAAATCAATAATTTTGCGTTTTTCTTCAAAATTGTCTTGCCGATATTACTTTTCCCAAGCATGTTCCATGTACAGTATGTACATGTGAGAAAATGCCAGGACTTTGCCAAGTACAAAAATGTGTTAAAATCCGTCGACTGTCAGCAGCGCCACCTATAAATGTTTTCCCTATGAAGCCCATACGTCTCGTTCATAAATAAATTGATGTTATTTCGTCCCTGTTTTCTCTGTGCACCCATAAAAACGAGCATTTAGTAGCCGTTGTCGTGATGGCAGCCATGCAGCGTATTTAGCGAAGGTAGAAAAGGCATAATTGTAAAACATTAAAACAAATTCATTAAATATTGAAGATTTTCGTGTAATTCCCTGCAAGAAGAGCGTGTGAGCTTCGCGTTGATCGCTTTTAAGTATAAAACGCATTAAAAATGCAACGTAACGAATAATAATACAAAACTGAATTACTCGCCACGTATACGCGTACGCGTCGCATTTTAATTAATAGTTAAGATTATGTTTACTTAAGCTACTAAACAAATTTAGAGTCGATGTTTATGCACTAAATTAGGCAGACTTTCATGTGGGAATGGGGGTGGATGGTAGCTGGGGATAAAAAAAACAATGAAAAAATAATAAACGAATTGGTGGAATAATGAAAACATGTCCAATAACAATATGTCAGAAATCGTAAATTTTCTTTGAAAATTAATCGTGAAAATTTTGGGAAGAACACCAAAAAATGTGACCACACCGCCAATTATTTACCCAGATTCTTTTAAAAGTTAAAAATTGAAATATTTTTTCAGAAAATAATTTAATCCTATACACCTGCATCAATTTCTTGAAACTATTACGTAAGTTAATTTTCTAACTTTAAAAGCATGGGAATTAATTCTTTTTAATAACAACGATATCTAGTATCACCCATGCCGGTACATATGGATATTTTAATATTTTCATCAATTTCTTTCCTAATTTTAAAGGAAAGGAATTATATTTTTAATAATAATAATAGCATTAATAATAATGATAATAGCATTAATTATAATGATAATAGCATTAATAATAATATTTAATTTATCAAACCATTGGTATGAGCTGAATGCAATCACCCATATTATTAAGGTTACATGATTATCATGTACCGGAATGCAAATATAACAAACAGTAAAAAATGGAAAAAATTACTGTACAGTTGAACCTTTGTAAGTTGACCACCCATGGGAATGGTGCAACTGGTCAACAAAAGGAGGTGGTCAGCATATGGAACTAGACTTGTACTGACACATGGTTTTAATTCCGTGAACTGTATGTACCTACATTTGACAGTAATCATTCATCATTCATGAACAATATTATTAAAACGTTCATATATACCGGTATACGCCGTTTTTCAATTATTCTTTGGGGTTAGAAATCACAGGGAAAAACCTTACCTACATGAAGGGTTTGGGTGGAGGTAAGGTTTTTCTGTGATTTCTAACCCAAAAGAACAACAGAAAAACGGCGTACAGGTATATATCATATATCATTTAAATCACGGACCATGCGATTTGTTCGTCTGAAAACAACTTCGTTTACCTTGGGTGTTTTGACCTTTGCCCCTTGCTTCGCTCGGGGCCGCAGGCAAAACACCCACGGAACGAAGCTGTTATCGGACGAACAAATCTTTGGTCCGTGATATAACTATACATAATACACAGTACCAGTATTGCTAATGTGCTGCAAATTTATCCAGCAATTACACTACTGTACAGTAGTACTGGTCCAGAATGTACTCTTGTACCTCTATAGAAACAGTTGCTGTTCAGGGGTGTACATATTAAATTTTGCAAGCAGCCAATGACTTTGCATGTTGAGACCATGCTGGTCAACATATAGAGAGTAAATTACTATTGTGTGTCACAGTCCAGGTATTCAGCATACAACATACAGAGTTGCAGGTGGTCAACCTGTAGAGGTCATCTTTAATTCAGTTAATGTGGTGACCGTCCGGCCAGTTAAATGTGGTCAACTTTGGAGGTTCTACTGCAGTTAGTTTTAAAACTGAATCATTTCATCCGCCTCTTATCTTCTACACGTATGTTAGGCCCATCTTCAATTTCGCTTAGTCAATGCTTCTCCGCAATGCAGTCGTGCTCGCATTGTTTGCCCGTCATCGCTTACCAGATACTAGCGCTATACATTTATTCTTATCACACCATTTCAACGACAAATTAACGCTATTTAATTACGTACTAAGCTTAGATTTCCTCGCATAATTACCTGAAAACTTCTCCCCAACTTTCGAACGAGAAAATGGCGCTTCTCGAAATGGAACGCGAGCGCGTGCCGAGGGAAAAGCGGAAGTGACGTCGGGACGCGACAGCGCCACCTACCTGCAGGTAACGCGCAAAAAAGAAGTTCTCATAGCCTCAACCCCGATTTAAAAAACGGGTTAAAACCGGCGAAAAAACGCCGAATTTCGGCCCCAGCATGCCGGAATCGCTTCTCCGGCATCCAGGGCGGCGCTGCCTTCGTTCATCGCGTTTCTGAAAAGCTTTCGCCAGCCTAGCGAGATCGAGAAGCCAATGACGGTGGGGGCCTCGTGCGCATGCGCGGCGCATAATGCACGCGCCGGTGACGTCACGGCCAACCGTACAGGTGCAAGGACCCTGCACGCATCGCCCCTGCCCTGCATGGGAGGAGTGGGGGTGTTGGGGGGGAAAGGGGAAACGGGGGAAAAACGCCGATATTATTGCTTCGAGTCCGGAGCCGTCTAGCGGCCACAGAGCCTACACCAGAGCGTACACGCGTGGAGAGCGGACACGAAACACGCGTGCGGAGCGAAGCCAGCGACCGGAAGACACTGCGACGAAACTAAAACCCGAAAAACACGGCGAAAAAACCACCGCCAGGGCGGCTCCCCCGAACACACCTGAGCATCCCGCGTCCATTGATCGTATGCTAATACGCTCCGGTTCAAACTTCGCCATTTTCGGATCGTTCGCCATCTATTATACATCGCTCGTGCTTCGGTTCCCATTTCAAACCTGCGCCCGGGCACGTGCTCTTTCTTTGCCCGCGCGAGACTCCGTTCCTTCCTGTTTCCGGTTTCCGGTTTGCCGTTCTGCTCGCGCTACGCTTTCTGAGAACGGCACGCGCGTGAGGCTATTCTGGAACGCCAGTTTTTTAAACTAAAAAGAACAGAACGTCGAGGAAAAAAAGAATGGAACGTCGTGAAAAAGAATAGAACTTCGGTGAAAAAGAATAGAACTTCGGGAAAAAGAATAGAACGCGAAAGAAGAATAGAAAGTCGTGAAAAACATTAGAACGGGAAGAAAGAATAGAACGTGAAAGAAGAACCAAGCCGATTCTAAGAAGAAAAACGATAAAATAATTATCGAGTAGTCAGTCAGATACATCTCGGACTCATTATCGCCAACTGACCGGTGTCCAGTGATGATACTCTGAGAAGGAAGGAAGCAAGGAAGGCGAGGAAGCAGTAAGTGCAATACATGGAGTGCGAACAGGTTATGGTGCGGTCATAAGCCCGTCATGAAGCCCTAGGGCCCTAGGATTACCGAAGCTGCCCCAGCCAGAGACGATGATGAACGGCAAGCCCCTGCACGGACCCATCGGGGCCGGCTCGGCCAGCTGCTTCTCCGGCCGCTACTCGCCACCCTATCGCAACCCGGACCCCATGAGGCGGTGCATGCCCAACCACACGGTACGTACGACGGACGATGACCTGTGACCTCCACCCTCACGGATCCCACAACGAGATCTTGACCGCTCGCAGAAAACGAAGGGTTTTGCAAAGGGCTAATTGCGGAATTTGGCATGAAATGTACAAATTGCGATTGCAAAAAGCAGGGCTTAGTGGGAGACCCTACATTGTTACTGTCAGTATTTCAATGCTGACAGCAAGTTAATCCAAATGGGGACCTTTCACGGCTAGTAATACTGTAAGTTTCAACTAAACTGACAAATAAGATTATGTTATACGGTTATAACTTCTAAAATTACTCTTTTGAGATGGAAATACTGACAGTAACAATATTGGGTCTCCAAGAAGCCCTGCATTTTTATTATGGGCCCTACATTGTTACTGTCAGTATTTCCGTAATGTCAGCGTTTTGCAAAGGGCTTATTGCGGGGTTTTGAAAAAGAAATTGGGACGAAAATACATGTAGCGCTTGTTGTGGACCCTACAATGTTACTGTTGGTATTTCGATACTGACAGTAGGCAACCCAAATGGTGACTCTGCACGGCTTGTTACACTGCCAGTGTCATAAATTTTAACAAAAAATTAGGTTAAAAATTGATGTTAAACCTAATATTTGTATGAATGTTACGAGGTGTTAACTAATTATGTAATGATGACCAACACACAACGTCTTTGTGAACTTTGCGCTGTGATATTTTAAATAAATTCAAAACTAATACTGATCGTGTTATGTGCGCAATATTGATCATTGATGCTAAGTTTTGGATAACTTGCTGCCAGTATCAAAATACTGACAGTAACACTGACCGTACGGGTCCCAAAAAATGCGTATGATGGGTGCAGAACGGATGGATTCCTGTAAATTTTCATTACAGACGATTATCCCAACTTTCGGAATAACTTACTGTCAGTATCGAAATACTGATATTAACTATGAACGTGTATGAACGTGGATTAATGTTCTATTCTGAACACTACCGATTATCCGAATTTTTGGATGGCATACTGCCTGCACCGAATACTGACAAGTAATACTGACCATGTATGGCGCCCTTTCAACTGTCCGAAATTATGCAGACTTATAATTTATTTAATTTATTAAATACATGAATGATAAGGCCCCTGTAAAATTATATCGAATTTGTATATGAAATATTAAACTTCTGCATTATACATGTATAAGTTATGTTGTCTAAAATTCAATATTTATGAACATGTTTTGCCATATTCAAGCATTGTCAACATTACCACGTTTTCCAGAAAATTGAACTCTTAAGTTATATTTACTGTAAGTTTCAAAACTCAAAATAAGAATAGAAATTTCTGAAAACCCTCAAAATTTAGCTGTTGTGAGACACGTCTAGGTCCTATAACATTAAAGGGCACCAGGCATTTTTCAGTGGGCCTGTAACCAGCAAAATTCCACCAGAAACCAAAGGGCCCATGCATGCATGGTTAATTGGTAAAGGGCCTATTCGGATATTCGGTGTTGGGGCTTTTCAAACTGGGTTATTTTTTTTAAACTGCCTTTGTCTACTTACCCATTGCCTTAATCGTCCGTTAAACCACAGCTCTCAAACTTAACATTTTAATGTATTAATAAATCATAACAATAATAAATAAATAATGCCCGAATTAATAAATAATAAACGTTAATAAATAGATCAACTTGTTTGGGTTGCCCCTGAACAGGGCAAAGCCGACGAGATTTATTAAAAATTATTAATAATAACAAGAGGGAAAAGATAAATAAATAATAGAAATAATGCATTATTCACCTGTTGTCATGGTTATCTGAGATTAAACTCGGCTTAACCGGCGATTACGCTAATTGGAGATGTCACGATTAAAGCGATTATATTTCGCAGAAATTTTAAATATTTGATATTTTCAAATAAAATATTAAATTTCGTAATAGTTTTCTGATGTGGTCAAGATCTCAATACCCAGCAGCATGCATTATTTACGCATCATGAATAGACCAATGTTACTTTTGCATTTATTTATTAAATATTTAAAAAGGATATTTTTCTCGAAATCCCATTATTCAATACGTTAGGACAAATACCATGAAACTATCTAGAATCTGAACTGAATTCTAATAACATTATACCATTAAAATACCGTACCATAACAGATACATGGAGAATTTCACACAATACCGTACAGTTTTTTACACGCCATGTCATTTCAAAACATTTTTAAATCAGTGTAGGAACTAAGTTTCAGACATGTTTCGAAATATTATGCAAAATGTAAAACATTTACATACATTTAATATGATAAACTTATTTTCCACTTATACAATTTTGAACTAAAATTGTACTGAGAGCTAATTATTTTTTTTTGTAATTTCCGTAATTTTTGTTACTTTCTGTAACACTTAGCTTAATACTGGGAGTGGAATTTCTGAAATGTCTGCAATTTCAATTAGGAGTGGATTTCCTAAATTTCGATTGGGAGTGAATTTTCTTAAATTTCTGTAATTTCCCCTAATTTTAATTGAGAGTGGATTTACTAAAAAAAGTTGTAATTCGCCATAATTTCAATTCGGAGTGGATTTTCTAAAATTTCTGTAAGTTTCGGAATTTCGATTAGGAGTGCATTTTCTAAAATTTCTGTTGTTTTCCATAATTTCGATCGGGAGTGCATTCTCAATTTGGAGTGGATTTTCTAAAAAAAATTGCAATTTTCCGTAATTTCGATTAGGAGTGAATTTTTTTAAATTTCTCTAATTTTGATTTGGAGTTGACTTTCCGCAATTTCCGAAATTCTGAAAATATTCTGTAATTTCTCCAAATCTGCATAAAATATTCTGTAATTTCTCCAAATCTGCATAAAATATTCGTGTTGCTGATAGAATTCCCTACATTTGTTATTATTATTACGTAATTTCCATCGTTGTTTAATTTCTCTTGAAATCAGTGTTTTGTTAGTTTCTGCTTTATATTATTACTTTAAAATACATGTATTACGTTAAAAACAGTATTTGGCAGTTTCTGATAAACCAGTTAAGTAAAATGTGTTACTGAAAACAACGTCAACAACGACAGCACCATATAAAATTAATAATTAAATATTGATGAAGTATTTAATCCAAACATGTACAGGACTAAATGAAATTCAGGAACCTCTGTATGTAATTTTAGCTGACTTTTCATCAAATGTCGTTTTCATGCCCTAAAGACACAGATTCGGTCGTTCAATTAGGGATTAATGATTTCAATAATTAATCCATGCTCTGCGTGTACAGTATGCTGCATGGCCAACGCTGGATATTAACGAATAATTTGAAAATTAAATATTTAAAATCATCGTAATATTAATGGGTGATTCTGCTGCGTCATGCTTCGTAATATTCATTTTCGTTTTAATAATATTATTTTGATAAGAAACGAGAGTTGTTGGCTTATGACAAGCTCGTTCATTTGTAAATAATATTTTATTTAAGTCATAAATTTCTGATGAAGCGAACCATTCAAAATCTGCTTGTCGATTACAGTTAGGCTTAACGTTGTTGTTTGACACAAAAAAGTAATCTTTATTTTCATTTTTTTAAACAGAAATAAATACGCGTTTTACGTTAACAATTTTTTAACTATTGCGTTCAGCCGATGTTTACAGCGAAGAATAGATGCTTAGCTAATTTAGAAAATTACCTAAATTACCAACAAAATAGGAGTTTTTTCCTATTTGTGGATAACGTAATATACAGTTTTATTTCTACATTAATAATTAAATTATAGGTGATTGACACCGAGCAGTTTTTTGAATGTACCACTTCGTGTTGGCAAAAAATGGAGTCTGGTTCTAATATCAGAACAATTATTTCTAATTATCGTAAATTATTCTTAGAATATCAATAGAGAAAGTTCGTAAGAAATATTATGCTAGGCAATTACGTCTTCGAAGAAAATATCCACATAATTTTAAATTATAAATTTAGAAATTTATCCAAATTTAAAAATAATTTAAAAAACGTTAGCGATTTGGATTACAATAATCTATTTCTGAGTATTATTAATTCATTAAAATGTATAAAATAATCCCAAAATGTTGTATTTTGAACAATATTTTGGCAATATTGTTAAAATTATTCAAATTGGTAAAATATTGCTAAAGTGTTGTTCAAAAACCTAAAATATAGTCAAAATAATTTTCAAATAAATAAAAATGCCAAAATATTTCCATAATACTGTTAAAATAATTCAAATTGTTAAACAAGTTTGCTGATTATTGTTCAAATCATTGAAACTGTTCAAATACTGCCAAAAAATAATGATCAAATAATTGAAATTTCAAAAATGTTTTCATAATATTGTTAAATCATCCAAATTGTTAAAATAAATTGCTAAAATAGTGAAAAAAAGTATTACATCTTCCAAAATATTGACATAATATTGTTAAAATTATTAAAATTGTTTAAAAAAATAAATGGTTAAAATGTTATTCAAATTACCGAAACTGCCTAAATATTGTCGAAATAGTCTTCAAATTATTGATGCAGCCAAAATGTTACATGATATTATTCTATTTATTAAAAATTCCAGAAACATTGCCATAATATTGATCAAATCATTCAAATTGCTGACAGAAATTGCTAGGATATTGTTGAAATCATTCAAATGCTAAAATGTTGTTCAAATTATTAAAATCGATAAACTTTTCCGAAAATACCACTGTAGATTTATTAGCAATTAGAAAGCCTCAAAAATTAATCACAAATTGTCCCTAAATTGACCCTAAATCAAAATTCTAACCATTTTCAAAGTATATTTGTTTTAGATAAAAAATAAATGATAGACACAAAAATGACAGATTTAGGCCAAAATTTGCTGAAAACCTGTTATTTAAGGCAATCTAAGATAGAGAAAAATGATGGAAACGTAATATGCAATACTACGCGTAATATGCAAGGGTATGCAAACGTAAATTAAGTGCCATGTTTTAGACCCCGCAAGGCTTTCTTGCCAGCGTTGTTTGCCCGTCCGCAGGGGCAATAGACAACAGGGCTTTATACGAAAGCCTATGCTCAACAAATAGCGCAGTTTAGTCCCCTACTGTACATCGCAGGTAGCGAAATCGCAGTTTTGCATACACAATCGCAAACATAGGCTTACGTCTGTCGTGCTTTATAGGCTTAGCGAGAACAATGGCTGGGGCCTTCGTGAAATATCGATTGTGTCGACCACAAACACGAAAGGGGAACATAGCGATGCACTCACTTTCAGCAACGAAAACAAGATAAACTAGTTGGGAAAATACGGAATTTAACGAAGGTTTAATTGAAATAATACAAAATGTACACACGACGATGAAGGGAGAAGGACATCGTAGCATTTTTCAACTACTAACGAGACCTTAATGGCTCGACTTGGATTTGGGGAAGATAATCGTAAAATTAGCCAATTTTAATTAACGTTTTTCTTAGATTAGATTTTATTCTATGAACGATATCACCCACATGGAAAAGAAATGCATTCTACGATGCATTACGAATTGCAAAATATATTGCGAATGCACTATTTGTTTTTATCGGAACAAGAAATATATTTGGTAATTAATGTAAACAAAAATGCATTTCTGGTGTATTTCACGATGTATTCTAAACAACATACTTACATAGTTACGTGTGTTGCATTGAATTGAATGATATTCATGTATTTTTGAATTTTAAACTATTTCATTGCCAGATCTGATTTATTTATTGAATATTCGAGATGTGTTTTAAATTCATAATTTTTTTAAACTTTGAAATTATGAAATCTAGCGAAGCTTTTGACGTTTTACAATGCATGGAATATAAATTGTAAAATATTCTTCGATGCAAATTGAATACAATACACTATGCATTACACAACATATTCTTCAATGCACACGAATTACATTACAATGTGCATTACTCGAAACATTCTATATCATACGTAATACATCGAAATATGCATTCTATAATGCATTACAAAGTGCTGAAAACGCATTTTTAAAATGCATTCGAAAATGCATTTTCGAGTATATTTGTCAATACAGTTTTTAAACTAAATTCGTCTCAATCTACAGACATTTTC
>JAQGAF010004497.1:0-14232 GCA_034687865.1 Kryphioiulus occultus
GTAGATAACAAATATAGCTTTTCTAATGCTTTTCATGAGATACTTATACCAATCAAAATAGTTGTGCCACAACAAATTTCCAAACATTATGATTTCCTTGACTTCCATCTGAATTTACTTGACTTAATGGTCAAAATATCAAGATTTCCCTGACATTCCCTGACCACGTTTCATTTTCCTGACTTTTTGTGACAGTATGAACCATGTTATAGAGCCAGACAACTTGAGATACGTTCTGCTTACTCAGCCAGTCTCTCTCAAGTAGTTTCCGAGTGAGTCACTCGTCACAATTTCCAATCACGTCCTCTTGCACTGGTCATCAATCACGGTTGGTTTTGCTTTCTTGTCACGCTTTCTCCATCCGCAACAACGCTCTGACCAGTGGTCATCCATGCGCGCAGCCCCCACGTGCCTTCTTAGCAACTGGCCAAGATGGACACACCACAAATAGCAATGTTTCGCTTTTTCACCTTCCTGTTTGTGAAAAAAAAACTTCCAATTTTGCTCGACTGACCACCACCATGTTGCCTGCAAATGACTTAATTGCATTTCCAATAAGTAATGTTCGGTTGGATGACCACGACATATGTGGTCAAGTCGAGGACAGGCATTGATGGTCAGGTAGAGTAAACACAATTTTAATGCTAGTGTTTTTTCATTGACAGATGTGCTGTTATGGAACTGAATGAGATGATCTCGCAACTCAGGACATTGAGGATGCATCAAGTTGGACTTGTCACTATCTTCTGACAATTCCAGCACCATCCAGGGAAAACAATGGCACTCAATTTGTGCAACTGCGACATTGTTTGACCAACTCTGACCCGACAACCCGTCTCTCCAGGTACACTCAGATATCCAGTCACTCAAGCACACTTCTGTGATCCAACCTCCATCAATCTCCAATGATCCCCATCTTTTGGGAGTGCTTTTCATGACCTTCAATTGGTTCAAGGTCGTGAAGAACCAGTTTTCCCCCTCTTTGTGGTTGCATCTGCAACCTCTGAGTGGTTCAAAGTTGTGAAGAACCAGTTTTCCCCCTCTTTGTGGTTGCACCTGCAACCTCTGATTGGTTCAAGGTCGTGAAGAACCAGTTTTCCCCCTCTTGGGGTTGCTTCTGTTGACCTTCATGTGGCCCAAGATCATTAAGAACCAGTTTTCCCCCTCACTGGGTGTTGCCATTTACATTTGAGTGGTTGGAGGTTGTGAAGGTCAGTGAACAGCCAATCAGCAACCAGGCAAGTGGTACCTTTTCCAAACCACTTCCACAGCCATCAGCACATAAAGGATACCCACGAAGACTAACCAAAGAGCACCAAGAGGACACTCGCATCATTCCACCATTGGTCAGGGTGGCTGCATCGGCTATGTCATGTCGCGTGAGGCCGATCTTGAGGTGACCATGAAGCACGAGTACCGTCCGATGCGAGCATGTGGTGGTGGCACGAGCAGCTCAGAGCCGTGCTCCAGAGGTGGCGCCTTGGGCGACTGCGGCAAAGGGGGCGCCACAGGCGAGTGCTCCTGCAGTGCTGCCGTGGCAGCGGAACTGGCGCTTTATGCCCGGCCGGCGGCCATAGCCCTGCGCTTGCGGGTAACGCAGGTTGTGTGCGGCATTGTGACGTGCGTTCTGGGTGCTGTGGCATGCATCGAGGAACGTGGCAACTTCCGATTGGGCACCGGTGTGGTTGCCGGTCTTGCGACGGTGGCAGCTTCTGTGGCAAGTATCCGTGCCACTTTCGGCGATCTGCCGGACAGGGTACGATGGATTCAGTACACGACTTCTGGCGGCGGCGAACATTCTTCCTTCCTGCTCAGCTTCCTGTGGGGCATGGCTGTTGTCTCCAACATGGTCATGATCGCCTTCGCCTTCATGGCCCTAGTCTCTCGCAATGCCAACCTCGTGGTCATCGGCTCCATAGAACTCAGCCTGGGGCTGACCATCCTGGCCATCCTGGTCAGCAACCTGCTGCTGGCAGTGCACTACAAGGGACTGCGGCAGAAGTGAACCTGGACATGAGAACCATTGCGACCAGGCAGTAGCGGGTCTACAGTAAGTCCTGACCATAGGGCTGACTGGAATATGGCCGTGCTGAAATACATGCTTTGCCACCAAACAAGAACACCACCAACAGAGTTCCCCAAGAGATGAAATTTTCAACTTCAATGATTCTTCCAGGTTTTAAAACAAATTTCCCTGACCACCTAGACCACTGAAATTACAAAAATGTACATGACATATGTCAATGTAAGGAATGCTAAATTGCTTATTAGGTAGTATGCAGCATAAACAGGAGGCAGAGCACATTTTCATAAGGAAGCAGCAAAGCATTTTGAAACTGAAAAATTGCTTATGGATTTCTCGCACAAAATTTCTTGTCATCGCTTGAGTTTTGGCGTTTTGGGGGGTGCACACACGACAAACACACTTTGTAATGAAGTAAAGACACACACAGTTAACCCTTAGTTAACGCTATAAAATATCATTGACTTTCTCCTGACTTTTCCAGAAATTATCAATATCCCTGACAATTCCAGGTTTCCCAATTTTCAGGTCTTAGGAAACCCTGCCCTAGCCTGTGGCAAATATACCAATTTGGCCACCAGAGCCCCAGTTTTCTTGGGTCATGCTGTCCCAATGTCCTGATTGGTGCTATCCAACAGGATGTTAGGTTCATCATCAAATATGACCGACTTCCTGGATTAAACCCTTCGATGAAGTGGTGCTCATGGACAAGAAAAGATGGCAGACTTCCTGGCAATGGTCTAATGTGAAAACAAGGAGAAAAGACTTCATTAGTCAAACGAGATGGTGGTCAATGAGCAGCCATATTGCCTTATGTACACATGGCTTTATGCATGTCTGTGGACACCTCAAGAAGTCAGCATTGGTGGATATGTGGAAGATGGGTTTTATGGGGCTACAAAACATTGCCGAGGAAATAAACCTACCCCAGTGAAAATTCCAATATACCATTACCCACATATCCAATTACATTGGAATTGGTACACTGGTATTTGGCCAAACTGGTGCATTGGTATTGGCAATTGGTATACTCAGATTCTGGTATTTTATAGCTGGTATCCGTTTCACATTAATAGAAATATAAGACTAATGATTTACAATTTTTAAACTATTAAGACAAAATCGCCTTCGAATGTTTATTTTCCTTTGGTAAAACTTGTATAACGCGTTAATTGTAAACAACACTTAAAGCCACCATGCTTTGATTTATTTTCTAAAGCTTGTAGTACGATTGTCACATTGGAGGCTAATAAATGTTTACGAAATGAACTTTAATTATTTGTGAAAGTATGGTTTTATCCATCTTCGCAGGTAATTAAAGAAGTTTAATGAAATAAATTTCTTCAAATAACCATTAATTTAATGCGATAAATTTCAGCATTAGCAAATTGTTAACCGTATTTATTTTTGCTAAGGTGAACCAAATGAAAATAAATTATTTGTTTTAAAGCATTTGTAATAAAAGTAACGATATTCTAATTTAATTATCACATATTTAAAATTTCACCATTATATTGGTATCGGCCAACAACCAGCCATTTAAGAATAATGTCAGTAATGGAATATTGGCTTTATTCTGTCCAATATGGCATTCAAATTCCAACGCACCCAATATGCATACCAAAATACCCTGACCAATGACAAATATCAGCACAGTTATATTGGCATTGCTACCAATATTTGCAATGTGTTGACCATATTACCATCTTTATTTCAAATATCATCGATATTGGAACCCATACAACCAATAATATTGGTTTTACCGGTTGTTTCACTGGGGTATCGTGTTGAGCCTGAGGTCAACCTGATGACCCCTGGTCGTTGGGGTCGTTCAAAAAGCACCAGCAACAAACAAACGAGCTGCAAATTCGTCGTGGTTCGCCTTGAAAGGCTATATTTGATTAAAAGCGCCTATGCTTAATTAAATTAATGCTGGCGTATGGGCGAGAGTACACGTATATCAAACAAACGTGCCAGCGTGATTAATTGCCCTTCCGCTCTGTATTCACCAATAAATGAACGAATTAAAAAACAGAGCAAATGCGTGTGTAGGTTTGAAACTGAGAAGCTAAATTAAGCCGAGTTAAATTAGCTCAAAAATGGGGCCATTAAATCGGAAGCCCGTTAATTGGACCTGCCATCAATTTAATTAGGGATAATTCAGCGCAGTCAATTAGCAGATTGCGAGTTGAAAGCCACGTAGTTTGAGGTTAATAACTGACCACTGAGTGCGCCCAAATGGTCGACTTTGTTGATTGTTCGTGATGACACATTTACTGAATAAAATGTTTTGACTACATCTTAAAACCCATTTGGTTCGCTGGTGTCTCTTGCAAGATCTGCTCATTGTGAAACTTTGTAACTCGTGTGAAAAATGTGAAAAATGGGGAAAACATAACAACTTATGTGAAATATTTCACTGGAATTGAATTTCACGAGAAATCCAGCTGAGGAATTCGCTTTTATTCATGGCTGTCATGAATCAGTAATCACCTTAAGGTCATTAATTTCATAAAAACATTTTGAAATTTAATTATTTTTATCAGTTTTTTTTATCATTTTTGGTAAAATTGTGGGGGCGAAATTTTCGCATGAATATTGGGTGAAAATGCGCAAAAATCAGATATTGGCATGTGAAAAAATCAGCTTTATGGCGTTCTCTTGAATTTTCTCTTGACTATTTCTAAGTAGTTCTTAAAATCCGTTACGGCAAAAAAATCATTTAAGCGAAAATACACTCAAAATATATTTCTGGTGAAATTTTTTTAACAAAAAAAATTGTTTTCTTAAATAACGTTTTCTTAAATAATAATACTTACACCATACGTTTTTTAGAAAAGCAAGATGAAATTCATCATTTTTGTCAAACTTTTGACCATGGCGTTCTCTTGAATATTGCCAAGTAGTTTTTAAAACCCATTATGGCAAACAAATATTTACACGAAAATGCATGCATTTCTGGTGAAATTTTTTAACAAAAAAAATTGTTCTCTTAAATAACTTTCTATTAAATAATGTTTTCTTAAATAATAACATTTACACTATATATTTTTAGAAAAGGAAGATGAAATCCATCATTTTTGTCAAAAGTTTGTTTATGGCGTTCTCAATGTTGTGGGTGCGAAATTTTTGCATAAATATTGGGCGGAATATGCGCAACAATCAAATATTGGCGTGTAAAAAAAATATCAGACACTTGAATGTGGAAAAATGAGAAAATCATTTACAAGAAAACACACTCAAAACGCATTTCTGGTCAAATTTTTAACGAAAAAATTATTCGCTTAAACAACGTTTTTTTTTAAATTGTAATATTAACACCATACATGTTTTAGAAAAGGAAGATATAATTTTGAAAAAAATGATGGCTTTTGCTATGGCGTTCTGTTGAATTTTTTCTTGAATATTTCTAATTAGTAACGTTCTTAAAATCCATTATGGCCAGACATCATTTACACAAAAATACACTCAAAATGTATTTCTGGTGAAATATTTTAACGACAAAATTGTTCACTTAAATAATCTTTTCTTAAATAATAATATTTACACATACATTTTTTGAGAAAAGCAAGATGAAATCCATAATTTTTGTCAAAATTTTGCCTATGGCGTTCTCAATATTGTGGGTGCGGCATTTTTGCATAAATATTTGGTGAAAAATGCAAAAAAATCTGATATTGCCACGTGAAAAATTTTAAAAATATGAGACACTTGCATGTTAAAAAAAAATGCGAAAATTTGTATACCAACTGTCGACATGTCTGCTATGTCGAAATATTTTCACAATTTTCATATAAAATTGGGGTAAATTCCATCAACTGTGATCCAGGTTTCAAACATGCTAGATGCCCTAAAGCAGTGATGCCCAAGCCCCTGCTTTGTTTTACTCGATCCAGACAGATTGTGGGATACAAAAACAGTTTTTGTTATTTTCAAAGTTGGAAAAACACTTGTCTAAATAATGGGCCCTCCTCTTCCCCCAAAAACAATCACGTTTGCCATTTAAATGCAATATGAGGACCAAATGCTTGGGGCAGGTTGAGGGGGCAAAGGGCCCACTGAGCCCCGAGTCATTGTTTGCATTTGGCATCGACGAATTTTAATATTAGACAAAAAGCTCGACTTCGCCAAAATCCTGAGTGGCTGAAACGACTCCGAAACACGATTTAACTTTGAAAAAAAAAAGCAGAAATTTGCGTAAAATGGATCGATATCGAAGTCGAGTGGCAAGTTGGGTACGAATAAAAATAAGGGCGAAACACTAGAAAAACACAGCAAGATGGAAATTCCTAAGAGCTGTTTGAACAACAGAAAGGAAATCGTGTGCTAGAATTGGGAACCAGTTTCCAAATTAAATGTAAATATAACGTCTGCGCAGTTCAATGCATAATTTAAAAAAAAATGAAATAACATTATTAAGTATTAATTTTGAATAACAAAATTTCCCATGAAAAATAGCTTTAAAAATATGAATAAAAATCTGATGTCAACGCAGTTTAATGCATAATTTTAAAAAATTGAAGTATTCAGTTTGCAAATTTACATTGAATACAAAATTGCAAAATATTCAACGAGTTTTGAATTTTTTTTAAAAAATGAAGTAACATTATTAATTATTAACTTTGAAAAAACAGCTTTGAAAATATGAAAGAAATATGTGATGTCTACGCAGTTCAATGAATACTTTTTTTAAAAAAATGAAGTAACATTATTAAGTATTAACTTTGAAAAAACAAAATTTTCCATGAAAAATAGCTTTAAAAATATGAAATAAAAATGTGATGTCTACGCAGTTCAATGTATAATTTTAACAAATTTGACATTATCATTATTAAGTATTAATTTGGAAAAAACTAAATTTCCCATGAAAAACAGCTTTAAAAATGATGAAATAAAAATGTGCTATCTACGCAGTTCAATGTGTAATTTTAACAAATTTGAAAGTATCTCTATTAAGTTTAATTAAGCAATTATTAAGCAAAATTTCCCATGAAAAAATGGCTTTAAAAATATGAAAGAAATACGTGATGTCTATGCAGTTCAATGTATCATTTTTTAAAAAAAATGAAGTAACATTATTAAGTATTAACTTTGAAAAGACAAAATTTTCCATGAAAAAATGGCTTTAAAAATACGAAAGAAATATGTGATGTCTACGCAGTTCAATGTATAATTTTTTAAAAAAATTAAGTAACATTATTATGTATTAACTTTGAAAAAAAAAATTTCCTATGAAAAAACAGCTTTAAAAATATGAAAGAAAAATTTGATGCCTATGCAGTTCAATGTATAATTTTAACAAATTTGACATTATCATTATTAAGTATTAATTTGGAAATTTTTTTAAAAAAATGAAGTAACATTATTAAGTATTAACTTTAAAAAGACAAAATTTACCATGAAAAAACAGCTTTAAAAATATGAAAGAAATATGTGATGTCTACGCAGTTCAATGTATAATTTTTTTAAAAAAACTGAAGTATCCTTATAGTTATTTGTATTATGTTTGCAAATTTACATTGAATAAGAACTGATACAAAATGGCAAAGAATTCAAAGATTTTTGCATATTTTAATGCAGTTCAATGTATTAAGTTGGCAAATTTACATTGAATAAGAAATGATACAAAATTGCCAAATATTTAACGAGTTTTGTACGTTTTTAATGAGGACTGAATACTGTTTTCACACTTGAAATTGTTCATTGATTGTTTGATAAAAATTATGATAAGATTATGCGCATGAAAAACCATGCACACGTAATTTCTTCGCAGTCTTAAATACGAAAAGCAAATTATGAAACAATGAACATTTTTAAAAATTATAATGAGCTTGTGTTATGGAAATTAAGAAGATTATCAAACCATCATCACAGAATTGTTAAATCTCCAAAAAAATTATTTTCGTGTTTTCATAATTAACTTCCCCATCGTATTGCAAAAAGTATCAAAATGTATAATGATGCTAATTAATTCAGCTTGGATTAATGGGGATTAATGTGGATTTATGTGGATTTGGGGTAATTCCCTGATGATCGTCACCATTTTTGCGCCATTTTGCCTAACCAAAGGGAGAATTTTGAGAAGTTGAGAAGCGTCATCGCCAATTCCCCAATCTCATTAACGGGCCATGATTTCGTCTCGATTTTAATTAAAACGCCGAGCTTATTTACTCAATGAATTAAAATCTAATTTCGATTATTCCCAAGACACGAAGTTTTCGTCAGGTGGCGCCATCAGGCTGCCATCTTCCTCCAAATATCGTTAATCTTTATCTTTTCAAAATCTTCAATTTTGTTTAAAATCCTTTAATAGTTTATGTTTGAACAATCTCTCGATTTATTCCAAAATCTTGAATTGTTTATTATATTGTTTTAATTATTGGATATTAATTGTTTATTATATTGGTTTAATTGTTGGATATTAATTGTTTATTATCTTCAGCGTTTATAAACCTTTAACAATTTCATTCCAAAACCTTTGTTACTTGCTCAATTTCTCGACTTTATCCAAAATCTTGAATTGTTGATTATGTTGTTTTAATTGTTGTGTATTAATTGTTTATTATCTTCAGCGTTTTCATTCCAAAATATTTAATCTTGATTTCCCCTAAATTTTTAATTTTTCTTTCGAAACGTTTATCCGTTTTATTTCATCATCGAAAATTTTAATTTATTATACATTTTCAATATCTTGATTAATCGATTTATTTATTCCAGACTTTTGAATCGTTTATGATTTCCAAATATTCAATCATTTTCATTTTAAAATATTTAATCTTTATTTTACAATAAATCTTTAATCTTTATTTTACCCTAAATCTTTAATCTTTATTTTACCCTAAATCTAATCTTTGTTTTACACTAAAACTAATCTCTTTTTAAAACCTGGAACGGTTTTTTTCCAAAAACATTAGTTAATTGTTTGTTTAAAAATTTTAATTAATTTGTTTGCTTTTTAAAAATATTTAATTGTTTGTTATTTCCAAAGCTTCAGCCGTTTTCATTCAAAAATATTTTATCTTTATTTTCCCCAAATTTTTAATTTTTTTCAAAACCGTTAACCGTTTTATTCCAATTCCATCATCACAATTTTGTATTTATTATCGGTTTTCAATATCTTGATTAATCGATTTATTTATTCATAATGTTTGGATCGTGTATGATTTCCAAATCTTCAATCGTTTTCATTCTAAAATATTTACTCTTTACTTTATCCTAAATCTTTAATCATTTTCAAAACCTCTAACCGTTTAATTTCAAAATCTTGGTTAGTTGTTTGTTTGCAAAATTGTAATTAATATGTTTATTTTTTAAATTGCTTAATTGTTTGTTATTTCTAAATCTTCAGTCGTTTTCATTCCAAAATATATAATCTTTATATTTCCCTCAATTCTGTAACGTCTTTTTTATATCTTTCGCAAAGTTTTTTTTTTGCAATCTTTTATTTCACCTAAATTGATTTTTCAACTTGTTTCCCCCCAAAATCATTAATCTTCATGTTGCTCACAATTTCCAAACTTTTTTTCACAAAACATTTAATCATTAATGATTTTTTCCTTTTCAAACTAATTAATTTTGTTTTCCAATATCGTCAGTCTCTAATCTTCCGCAATAGTCCTTTATTTATGTGTTAGTGAAGAACCAGCTTTGACCCCTGCCCTCCTCCATTTTGCGCTAAAACAATAGATTTTATTTGTTGTTTTAACCACGTCAATTTCGTCCAGCCGTCGGCCATTTTCTCATCTCGTATTAACGAATCCAAATTTGTTTTCCTCCAGAGATATTATATCTCCAGAGATATTAATTAATGCCCTTTTTCTACTCCCAAAATCTAAACCTTATTTCCCTTAAAATAAATCGTAAAATAAATGGTTTACAAATTTATCGAAGCAATTTGAAACAAACAAATTTAAATGAAATTCACATAAGAATCTTGCACCTTAATCAAAATAACTTTAAAAAACTAAGGAGTATCCTCCATTTCTTCTTAAATTAATTTCAACATTCTAATCATATTTAATAAAAGGCTTGAAAATAATTGTATTGAACGTTATCAAAAACTGATTAAAAAACAAATTTTCATCGCATTTCAAACCTCAAATGTAAGGATTTTGCAACTTAATCAAAATAACTTACAAAACTAAGGAGTATCCTCCATTTCTTCTAAAAATAATTCCAACATTCAAATCATATTTAATAAAAGGCTTGAAAATAATTTTCTTGAACGTTATCAAAAACTGATTAAAAACCAAATTTTCATCATATTTCAAACCTCAAATTGCAACTTAATCAAACTAACGTAAAAAACTAAGAAACATCCTCCATTTCTTCTAAAAATAATTCCAACATTCTAATCATATTTAATAAAAGATTTTGAAAATAATTTTCTTGAACGTTATCAAAAACTGATTAAAAAACAAATTTTCATCGTATTTCAAACCTAAATTGTAATTTCTCCATATCGATCTATTCTATATCCATTCACATTTTCGTAGATTTTCGAAAAAATTTAATCAACTCAAGAATGAAAATGGCTTCTTGCAATACCCTCAATCCCAAGAAATTACAATAACTTTTGTTCATTCTCTACTGAAGCAAGCTCGTATCGATTATTCAGATTGCATTTTCATCCTTTTCTCAATAATGGTGATGCTAACAATAGATTCGAAACGTGGAACAGGTCATTTCCGGTCATTATTGACGCCTGCGTGTAATTAAGATAATCCTTCAATATTAAAATTTTCCCCAATATGCCCCATATAGCATTTATTAAATAAGTGCTATTAATAGTAACATCATTAACAATGCTTTTGTGTGAGAAAATGTCTTTAATATTAAAATTTTCGCAAATCTGCCACTTATTAATAAAGCTTACGTGTACTTTTGCCTCTTATTTTTGAGAAAATGTTTGAAAGATAAGGTCCCTCGATTATGTGAAGACGAATTTATTTCCGAATTCAAAATTTTCCGTTTTTTCCAAAATTTTAATAATTTACCAAATTTGCTGAGTTTACCGGTAATTTTTAATACACATTACGTTATTTTCTTGTTTTTTTTGTATTTTTTATAAAATAATTATAAACATTTAATATTTTTTTTTGAAGAATCAGTTTTGGTTTTTCGTTGCCGGAGGAAATTCAATCAGTTCATAGTTTTTTCTTTATAAAATAATATAGTAATTAGTTTCTTGATTTTCATATTTTACCAACTTTGCTAAGTGCTAAGTTTACAATTAATTTTTAAAAACATTTCACTGTTTTAGCGTTTTATCTAATTTGCGGACTATTTAGTTTGTCATTTTAAAAAGAATAATTTCCAGAATCGAATAAATTCGTTGTTGTAAGAAATTCAATTCAGCATTTTGAATTTATAAAATAATTTTAAACATTTCAAAAAATTTCTGTTAATTCTATTAACTATTCAGCTTTTATTTCTCAGTTTTTGCGCAGTTTTTAGTTTACACTTATTTGCTAGTTTCAAAGTAATATTAAACTTGTAAAATTTTCTATTAATTTTTTGAATAATCAGGTTCTGTCTTCTAATTTTTTTAACAAATTAGTAGATAGTTTTTAATTAAATAATATACTTATTTTGACTAACTAAATGTTTATAATAATTTGTTAAAAATTCCTGTTATTTTTCTTATAATTTACCTTAGGTATTTTTCAAACTTTTCAAATCTTGTTTTTCAATTTCAAAACATCTCTTTAGCATCGCGGGTTATTTATTTATTTATTTTTTGCGAAAATACCCTTCCGGGTGATGTTTATTTTACCAAGATCGGATCAAAGGATCAATACGAGATCAGGATAACTGAATAAAATTTGAATTTCCAAAACATGCCCATTGGGGTTTTTGGTCACGCCAGGGTTAATCAAAACAAGATTCGTGGATCAATTTCGTGTGTCGCATTGCCAAATATTTGGGAATTTCTCGAATATCGAGTCCATCTCCTTTAAATTTATTTCAATTATTTATACGAGATTCCTCTTGGGCCAGGAAAGTCAAGAGATCAGTCAAGAGTTTTATTAGAAAAAGTGGTTTCTTCAGAATCCTTTCGGGAAAAACTGAGATATTTTCCTACAAGTTTGCAATAATGTAATGGTCAATTTTTAAAAATGACAAAAATGGATATGCCCACAAAAATGAAAAAGTTTGACAAAAATAATGGTTTCTTTGTATGTAAAAAATACATAAAATATTTGGAAAAATTATTAGTTTAATATGAAAAAACCTTAGGCAAAAAGAAATTAACGTAAGAAATCGAGTAATTTTTAGGCAATAATGGATGGAAACATGATTAATTTTCATTTAAACAACATAAACAGCGGTTGGAAAAATTATCAATTTTTAAGAAAACAGTGTGCTTAAAACACCTGGTTTTTAGATTTGAAATTTTTTTTTTATAAATCAAAAATATAATATGGACACCTTGCTAAAAGCCAGGATTTCGAAAATGGATAGTCTCAGATTATGAACAGTTTTGAGAAAAAGGGTTATGTTTTATGTAAAAAACAGTAATAATATTTGGCAATATAAAAAACTTGAGACAAAAAGAAATTAACATTTGAAAAATGATTAAATTTTGTGAAAAAAAACCAATAAAACAGTATGTTCTAAAATCTAAATCTAAAATCTAATAAACAGACAAATAATTTAATATAAAAAGAATTGAGGCAAACAGAAATTAACGTTGGAAAAAGGACTAAATTTTGTGGGGGAAAAAACAATAAAACACTATGTTCTAAAAACTAAATTAAAAATCTAATATTTAGACAAATAATTTAATATGAAAAAATTGAAGCAAAAATAAATTAACGTTGGAAAAAGGATTAAATATTGTGAAAAAATAATAAAACGGTATGTTCTAAAATCTAAATGTAAAATCTAATAATTAGACAAATAATTTACTACGAAAATATAATTGAGGCAAAAAGAAATTGCCGTTGGAAAAAGGATTCAATTTTGTTAAAAAAAACCAATAAAACAGTATGTGCTAAAATCTAAATCTAAAATCTAATAATTAAAAAAATAATTTAATTTGTAAAAAATAATTGAGGCAAAAAGAAATTAACGTTGGAAAAAGGATTAAATTTTGTTAAAAATCAACAATAAAACAATAAGTTTTAAAATCTCCGAAATTAGCGTTAAGAAAATGAATAATTTTCGGAAAACAATATGCTAAAACTCAGGGATGAAAATTTGATGAATTTTGATGTAAGCAAAGAAGCAATTGTTGGAAAAACTATCAATTTTCACGAAAACAATGTGTAAAAACACCTGGGATTCAGATTACAAAACAATTAATTTTTACAAAGGTCAAAAATGCCACACGTGGCAGAGATCAAGGTTGGAAAAATGAGAAATTTTTATAAAAAATCAATAAAAATACAACCGATATATGCCAGCAAACAGGGCTCAACGTTGGAATAAAAAACGAGTCATTTTCACGAAAACAATCACAATAACTTTCAATAAAACCTGACACGTTTTTCTATGAAAATTGAAAACTGAAAAAAGAAGACTCTAAATCCCCTTCGAGGGTCCATTTAAAGTGCAATTCCCACAAGCTGGGCCTGGATGCGCTTCCGATTTCATCGTTTATTGTGAACTATAAGGTAAAAAGCCAAAAAAAAAAAAAAATCCCATTTTCGCTATTATCAGACGTATTTCCACAATTTCTCGGTCTTGTGTACGACCTCGAATCGATTAGGCCTCACCAAGCGTATCTGAATTTTGTTCAGCAGCCAAAAGGTTACTTTTTTGGGAATAAATCAACATATATTACTTCGAGTCTATTCTCGTTTATATTTTTTGCTTTCAAAAACGCAAAGCCGTGCTTAATAGTCATCCTTGGCATCGTATCTTCCCTGGGGTACGTCATCTAATAAATTACCGAAATGTTTGAAACTCAAACCACTGACATAGTGAAAAAGTTGGTAGCCGTCCCTGAACATTCAAATATTTCACAATCACGCATAGCATACAGTGATCAAAAAAGTTTTTGAACAGTATAAGAATTGTTGTTCACGATTAAATGAAAAGGAGTAGATATTTCAAAGCATATTTGTTATAACGGGTACATTACATGGTTTACGTAACAACAAAACAAAACATTTGTAAAAATTAGAAAGACTTTAAAAAAAATAAAATTGAAATTTTCATTGCAAAAAATGTATTTGAAGAGTATGGCAAACCTGCAATGGAGG
>JAQGAF010004498.1:0-14231 GCA_034687865.1 Kryphioiulus occultus
TGGAGCCACCGCCGTAACCTCCACCACCGCTGGAACCACCGCCGCCGTAGCCTCCACCGCCGCTGGAGCCACCACCGCCATAGCCACCTCCGCCGCTACTTCCACCACCGCCATAGCCACCGGTGCCGTTGACGGTCATCACAGCCACTCCGCACAGGAAGAGGGCACACAAGGACTGCAATGAGATTGGAAGGAATTGGTTGAGAAATCATGGATTATGGTCTTTCAACCCCCTCTGACTAGCATCATCGGTTGCAAACATATTGTTGCTGAACTACCTCCTATGGTCAATGCTAAAGGTAAGCTAGGCTTTTCATATTACTATTATCTAAAACTGATCTTAATGTAAGCAATCTTGCAGTGGGAAACATTTTCCTGTGAAATTCCGTTAGCTCGAGTTCCTATATATGGAAGAAAGGGGTGACCATTATGGTTAACGGACCACTATGCGATGAAGCTTTTAATTATAAGCCTCTTTCAAATATTATGCCTCGTAGGCAATTAACCTAGATGCTTTTTTAAATTGTTTTAAATGACCTTAATGACCAAAATGTCACCTACATAGGTTTAGTGAACCTTGCACAGGACATCACGGAAAAATAGGTTTTTTTTGTGTGGAATACTTATCGTGCGTGGTGCTGGGGCTACAATTGATTAACGCGAGCAGCAGCCTAACCTGAAAACTCGTGCAGCAAAAGAAGATATTAGATTGCAAATACATTTCTCAACAAATCTCGTTCTCTGGTAGTTTCTGCAAAGCAAAGCCTGATTAACTTTAGGCAGAGTTTAAAAAGAAAAATTTAACTCGTTAATCAGGTTCGTTTTTGTTTACAAAACATTTCAGCAGTATTTCGTTGAAAGTTGAATTTGAATATACAAATGTGTTGGTTTTCAACTTTCTTTCTGCTATATTTTCTAAAGCTTACGTGATTATTGCACTGACCTCAGACCTTTGATTTGCATGATCTTGAATTATGCTATGCACTGGTGCTCATTTTAGTACTCTTGCGCTCTCCAGCCTTAAGAAACCAATTTATGATCTCGGAGCATAATAAAATATTCCAGAAAACATTGTTTGAGCCCAAGAACTCAAGCAAGTTTCACTTATCAATAAACTGTATCTGAACTTCCCAGCAAACTACATCTGCAAAGAGACAGTCTCTCAATTCTATGATGGATTAGTAGCTGAAAGTGTTTTTCCATAAATTTAGTTTTCTAGTTCTATTCCATGATATTTTTCAAGCGCATTAATCCATCGAAAAATGTTGGAACGTCCAGATGGTCACTATTCACGTTATCGTAAACTGAAGGGCTACTCACCACTTTTGCTCGGAAAGCCATATTGGTATATTTCGTGTATAGATTGCACACACGAAACTGTTGTGTCTATTAAGTTTAGTATGGATAGTTAGATGCTAGATTTCGAACCTTCTTGTTAAGATGCTCAGTTAGCATCTGATGATTTTCCACTGGAAAAGTCTGCCTTATATATACCAGCTGGCTCATGCAATGACCTACTCTTGAACAATCACCAATGTTTTGTTTCCCGTTGGAGCCAAAGAGATTCAACGTTATCTGAAAAGACAGAGAGGCAGGCAACTTATGACACGCACCACTTTGCATATTGGCCACCTTAATTGCTGCGATGAAATTATAGGTCCAGGTAAAACCAGCTTGACCCGTGCTTTACTGGAAATTATATACATGTGTATACTTGTACACAGTCTTTGAGGGAAGCATATCTGGGACTTTTAATTAGGATGAACATTTTTAAAGTGTAAAACCGGCAGTTTAATTTTTTCGTAGATGTTGCGAAAAAAATTAAATTGGTCAGGTTATCAGAGATAACCCTGTTTTAACAGGTCTACCAGATTTGCTAAAACAAAATTTTAAAATGTATTGAATGCGAAATTTTTACGTTTTCAAGAAACATCCTCAATATGCAACATAACTGTTGATTTATGAACAGTTTATATTTGTTTGTCTCATTGTTCATATAAGATTTATTGAAACATTTGCAGTTCATAAAAATACGCATACTTAACTATTTTTGTTTCTTGGGATTGCAATGGTTGACAAAATGAGGGGGAATTTCGTTCATGGTCTGTACATGTATTTACAGGGTGTTTCAGAAATGTATAGCCTATACAGTAGTTGCCATAAAAAATCGTAAAAATTGTAAAATTGCATACAAATTCTACAAGGCAGCATCATTATATTTTTAAATATTATTGGCAAAAATCGAAATCTTTTGATTTTGGATAAGGCATGACGTGGAGTTTCCTGGTAATCGAGTCATTCTACAGGGTATATCAAGGTGACTAGTCGTCTGGAAAAGTCAGGGAAATTGATTTGGTCTGGAAAAGACAGGGAAATTTGTATGTCTGGAAAGTTGTTGTGGCACAAAAATGTTGATTGGTATAAGTAAGCCTATCTCAGAAAAGCATTGGAAAAGCTGTTTTGTGATCAATTTTTTCTAAAAATTTCAGCTATGACGTTTTCACATTAACATTTCCTAATATTTTTTTTGAAAAATCCACTAAAATACACCTGAAATCCATTATATCTGCTATTTTTTTTTTAAAAAAATTCGCCTACAGCGTGCCTATATGATAAATATGGTAGCTTGCTATTTAGATCGAATTTTTCGTGTAAAAATTACGTAGTGTTTCCCTCATTATCATTATTTGTAAAGACAAAAATATCCACGGAAATTGTAGTGTTCGCATTGTTATTTATACATATATTATATTAATACATTAAAAATCCATTATTTCTGGTATTTTTTCTAAAATTCCATAAAAGGTGCCTGGAAAACCTGAAAACGTCAGGGAAATTTAATTGAAGATTCGGCCAGTCACCCTGGTGTATAAGGAAAATAAACTTTACAATTATAAAAATTTATTGCACAAAATTTATGTCACAAATGTTCTTATTGCGGGTATTCACTAAACGCACGGCTAAAAGTCAGTAAGATATCGCGTGCACATTTGAAAATTTTGAAATTATTATTTTTTAACCACCAAAGCCATCCGCATACGTTAATGTTTAGAGTAGCTGGCCTACATATACTTAATATTAAACCGGTTATGCGCTGTACATTTATGTATCAAATACATTTTTTATTTCAACTAACATACTAGTTTTAATTCATGATTAAACAGTATGCTTGGATTCCGAACTATTACAAAATCTTTTCGCATTACATACTGTCCGCTTACTCAGTTTCATCATTGACCGTAAACCTTGAAAAAAAAATATCAAAACTTCCTTTACCGCAACTTTTTTTGCGTGGATATGGTGAACCTACTGTACGTTTTTATGTTTTCCTTGACATTTCCATGTACAATGAATTTGATTGTCGGATGCATGTGACTGGAAGGAAAACAATTCAGTAACTATTTATTGCTGATCGAATTGAACAACAATACCGTACATGCACATTTAATTCCGAATCACCAACATGAATTTCCGAGGGTGGTTTTTATACTTTAATTTTCATTTTAACGTTTCTATGTTCATCTAACGAAATTTTACACTAAAAATGCAATAAATCGAGCCACACTAAGACAGTCAGCAGTTGTCCAGATACGAACCATCAAAGGAAGAATAAGCTCAAATATGGCTCAAGGAATTATTTCCAACGTGAGTTCACCATGATGAAAACAATCTTAGTTTCCAAAGTGACTTTCAATAAATTTTTGGGATTAGTACCTTCAAAATTTGGCCACGACCGCCGTCCTCCCCTTTCCTTTCGGAAGGGGCCTTGAATATTCTTCAACAAATAAACCATAACCTCGGTACAGAGTGACCGGAATTAATACATGTATATGGCTGCCACAAATGAATTATAGCTTACACCTGCTTGGTTGTCACGTTTGTTCGAAATGTCTAGGGCCGAGGTAGCGCCTTCAGACTTCGACTACTTATTAATAAAAGACTACTTATTGCGTATAGTCGGCCTTTGGACCTTTAAATTGTTAGAAATTTTAAGCCGCTAAATAGCTTCTATAGATGTCCAAGTTTCTGGAAGGTATCTGGAGTTCATTTTGGACACAAGGTTTTAGAGAAACTATACAGTACAACCTGAACATGCATATATTCTTGGTGCCGTATATGGCCAGGTGAAAATAGTCCATATAGGAGCATGACCATTTTCAAATAAATGTGTCAACCATAGAAGATACTATACCTAAATATATAGCAAATGAAATTTTGCTTTCATTGGGTTTTAAAGACAGAAGAATCTGATCAATTCCAGTTTCTGGTACGCTTCCTATTACTCATTGCACAGTTGCACTGTGTACAAATGGCACGAGATTCATTGCACAAGCAAGAACATCAAAAACAATAACAACAACAGCTATTAAAATACTGCTGGCCTTATTAATATTCCTCAGTACGTACAAAGAATTAGGCGTACATCAGTTAACATCCAGACGAACTATAAATGTAGCCTTTCTAACCCTCTGTTTCTCTGTACTACTTTCAATGATGTGCTGTAATAGAGTGGGTGGGGGAAGCTCGCACTAGATGGCCTAAATTAATCACTGAACCTGCTGCGTTTGAACAACTTCACAAATCTGGTCGTATGCATAGATAATTTATTTTGCAAATACATTTTGAGTATAAAAGATTAACGAGCAGGCCATTAACATTGAAATTTCCTAATCAAAGCTATCAGCCACCGTCATGTTATCACTGCATGCTGCGTTATTGCAAGTTGAATTATAGTGATGATGCTTTCATATTTGTAATCAAATCAACCCATTTTTAAAATTGAATCGGGATCGGAAATTGAAATTACGCCAATTTCTAACGGCCAAAGTAGGTTGTGCATCAACATAATCGAATGACCCCACTGAGAATTAATACGTTGATTATTGTTATCGTCTACATCATTACCTTTGACCCAACGAAAGAAAGTTCTCAGAAAGGAGTTGTTTCTCCGTGATTAATGTAACAATTGATCTTGATATGGAGTTTTGGTTTTCTGTTCACAAATCAGTAACCTAGTTAAGTACGCGTAAGCTATAGCTGCCTTTCTTTAATATTCATTTCGTTCCATAAATCCACTTCAAAGTTGATATTTATTTTAAATCCGCAATGCTAGGGTGAGAATTATTAATCAAGGTAGAGGGTGAGTCAGCCTACAATGAAATTCATTAAGAAAAAAACCGCCATTTATGATATTTGCAGGATCTGCGTATTCCCATTAGCAGCTAAACTGTCCATTGTCTATTGTTCATACGGTTCTGATAAACAATTGAAAAATACGAAAATCTGGTAAACAGCTTCGCAGTTAAGCCAACGTGTCCTAGACTGTTGGAAAAAAAGGGCCAAGATCGTTTTAAATGGCTCATGCTTTCCAGATAAACATCTCACCTAGATAGGCTATAGACCTTTATTATTGAGGTTTATGAAATAAAAGTGAGCGGACTAGCTAACGGGGTGAAAAAATATCTTCGTAATGGTTTCAACATCTTTTCTATTCATGCAGTAACTGCATTAAAGAAAAAAGGGACTTGCTTTCTACATACGAAGAAAATTTAATTTTGTTGTTGCATTCACCGACATAACCTAGATGCAGTGGAGTGTGGACTATTTCGGCACAAGTTTGTTTCTTTAATTCGTTTGGGGACGGTTGGCGAAGATCGAAAGTAAAATCTTCACCCCCGTATGTCAAGTACTTTCCTGGCATTCTGCAGTATCTCGCAATTGACCGGTTTTTATTTTCAGTGCGTTATTGCTGGATCTTTCCTATTTTAGCTTAATCCTGAATCCTAAATTGCTATTGGCAGCCCCAAAACTCCAATAAAGCTAATATAACAAAAAGTATTCGCAAAGTGAACAAAACCTGCTCAATTTTCATACCAAACTCAGGTAGTCACTGCATGGATAGCAATCAGGATGGAGTGCAGCACATTCATTTGCATTTGAAACTTTCAAAGGAAATTTTATGCGGTTTGCTGTTAAGAATGGAAATGAAATTCGCAGGGAATCGGCATGCGCACTCTTAATGCCAAGCATTTTATATCGAAAGCTTTTATTTAATTCGTTATTATAGGAAATTTAATTTTTTGTTGTAGGAATTTAGCATAAAAATGAATTTTTTGTTGGAAAAGTCATCGCTGCCCCTTCCCTCACTTCAATTCAGTGCCGTACCCAAGGGGGGGGCGGGGGCTGAGGGGGCTGCAGTCCCTCCCGAAATTTTCACTTTTTGGTAGTAATTTTCTCTACACAAAAACAATTCACATATTTTTCCGTATATGTGGTTCATATGTGGTTCAGCAGCCCCCCGAAATGAAATTCTGCGTACGGCACTGCTTCAATTCATGGTAGCCTACATGCTTAATGCTTCATTTTCCTAAAGACTTGATCCGATATTCTTAATCGCAATAAAACGATGATTTAAAAAATAGCGAAACTTTATGTAAATGCAACCCTTTACATGGTAACACCTGTCATGAAGTCAGTCTATGAAACTGATGTAACGTGGCTCATAACAAGGTTACTTTTAATTTAGTATTTTCAAGTGTTGACCCAACGGTAACCCCAGTTTTACTCCAGCTTGTAACCTCAATAAAAAGTGACTTAACTATAATTCGCAAAACTAGATCTAAACTCTATGCCACTCGGTGCAGGTTTATAGTCGCCCTAAAGTAAAAAATCTGCCATTCGGATTTCAATTATGAAACAAAATTATCAGCACACGTGCATTTGTGCCTCTATAATTATCCTTAGTAACCCCAGCTTCAGGTTCTTATTTCTTGTGTAACACGTATGTAATTCTTGAAAAGCTTTGCTCAAACGACTTCTCCCATGCCGTAGGCTCACATTGGCCTGATTGCAGGAAGAGAAAATTAAACTGCACTTTTGTCAATAACCATCTTTCTGATTCTTCATGCCAGTTGTCAGAGTAGGCTTGGAGAAAAAGTCGTTTTAATGCCTCCCGTATTAAGAGTTTGACTGTGCAAATCAATCACTCAGTTCGACCCTAATAGGTGTATTATTTTTGAATTGAATTTTTGAAACATTTCATAATAATGACATGGAAAAAGGGTCGCCGTAACATTTCCTGAAATGTGATTGAGCTTAGAATTACTGTTAGCAAATTGAATTTGTAAATGCGCTAATTTGTTGACCCTAACCGTCATAATTAATTTTTTTTGTGTATGTTCAAGAATGCGAATGTCGCCCATGGGAATAATTTTTGTTAACCGAAATGCTCATAGACTTGCATAGCATCTTTTGTCAGACCTCACACAGAAATGGGACAATTTGCTTGGCCTGCTAGTTATTTTGACAAAGACCAGTGATTACTTGCTAGAAAGCATAAATTTGATTCCTGCATTTGAAACTTGGACCGGCTTTTGCAAATTTGTAAAGGTATGTAAGAGCAGCTAAAACATTAAGGATAGAGCACAACTCAAACGTAAACATAGAACCGCCAAAAAATTGACATAGTAAAGCTTTATTAAGAATCGGTATTTACAGTGTATAATTAATATAAAACAGCAAATATGATACAAAAATGTTTCGTGTACCGGTACGATGATTATACGGAGTCAAGATGGTTACACTTTTTATATACATGTAATTCATGGTTTAAAACAGGTGTTTATGGTTGTTATCAGATGATGTAGTAGCACTTAAAACATGGACTCATCCTCTGTTAACACTCATGAAATATGCTATTAAAAATTAGAGGCCCGAATTTAGGATAAATGCGTTTATTGATTTCTGACGTTATGAATACGCATAGAAGCTAATATCATTCCATATGCATTGCATCGAATACACTTAAAAACCCACCAAAACCGTTTAATACATGTTGAATAAAATGACAAATACTGCACGTGTTTGGTTTAATTACCCGGTATGCATATCTGCACTTATGTGAGAATGTGTCCATAGCTGTATTACATAATCTGGATTATGTGTATAGTGTGATGAACATGATGTTATTCCTGTACTATGTAACTGTAGACAATGCCTATAAACAGATACACTTCAGTCACACTCATGGGGCTACATAATGTAATTAAATTGATTACAACTTACATGAACAGTATTTTAAAATTTGCCCTAGATTATCACGGCCATGGATTAATCATTCTAATTTAATCTGAAATACTTCAATATTTACCTTGATAATTGCAATACAGTACCATGATGATCTTTGGTGATGCAGTCTTTGATTTCGTTTGACTATTTTCAAATTCGAGATTTAATAAATGGACCTTCTCGGAAAGCAGGTTTGACTACTGTTTCCATCTGTAATGTATGCATGTTCTCGTTCATAGCAATTTCTTTGTTGAAATTCTTTGAGTCGAAACTATCATTTCAAAATAATGACTAACTTGGTTTTTGAAACAATGAACAGATTATGATATATTCATTGATGGCATTTATGATGGAGGTGCCATTTCAGATGATTTTTTAAAATAATAGAACATAAAAAATTAATATATCTCGTTCTGTGAAATGGCAGAAAATCTATGCAAAAATGGCCGTAAATGTTAATTTTCTTTCGATCAAATAGCTGCATGAAAATATTAAGCTTCAATTTTGGACTGTAGGTTTATTTATTATGCTGGGTAATTTTAGGCAGGAAATGTTCCATCAAATTACGCGAATGCATCGTTAAAACTTTCAGTGTAATGTTTAATGAGCTGTTTGCAATTACATTACAAATTCATCATGTAACGAATAATGTGTATCGCATGTACATGTATATGTACTTTCCAACAGGCATCCAGATCGCTACTATTCCCTCGTAAGTTATCATGCAGTTCATAATTAGTCCCCATGAGCGCCTAATTGATACCCAATCATTCTTACAAGGTAGAGAAAATGTATCCGACCAGGCTGCTATAGTCAGGGTAGCCATAAAGAGTCAATTAATTGTATATTTAAAGTTGCAAGGTTATGATTTACCTATACAAAACCAAGGGCGGTTTGACTTTCTTCAGCGTTAAAGCTGTTAGTAAACTTGTGTTAAACGAATTTCATTATTTCGAAATATTATAGCAGCTTGGAATTACAAAATAAGGTATTTCCAGTATAATAAATGCAGTAACTGCCAGCCAATCAAGCAAAGTCAAAAATTGTATGCCACGACTGGCTGTCTGGTGCTAGGGCTTGCATCAAGCAGCAGTGATCGCGAATAATTGCGAATTAATTATGCGAAAATAGTAACTATAGTAGTATATCTCCTCCGTGGGAGATATACTACTAACTATATAATATTCAGTAAAAGAATTAGTGTTGCAGTCCCAAATCATTATTTGTCTTGTCTAACTTACATTTATCTATGAGTAAGTTAGGCGACTGTTTAAAGGCGTGTACCGAGTGTATTTTTACAGTTAGACAAGTTTTTAATATATGCAAGTAACATTTATAATTACATAGGAAACAATGCAATATACGCTTTATTAAGTACTGTGCTAAATTCGAAAAAAATATCGGATGCCTCAGCGCAAATCCCTTCACACGTATTGAGTTGTTTTTCAGTATTGCTCATGAAAAAATGGGCAAAAAACTGAACACAGGTTTATCAACCTAATCTCCAGAAAAAGTAAAATTTTTCAAAAATGATCGTTCGTTTTTCTGAATAATCAATATGCAGACGTGTCTGTAACCAAATGTATCGATAGAAGCACACATTCGAATGACATCCATGTAATGTACAGTACAGTCGTACGATATATGTTAAAAATTAGCTTAAATTCGATGAAATTCCTTGCAAAATTCGCTAATATTTGGAATAAATTTAACAAAAATAATCTTGGAATATCGTATCTGGCAAATCACTATAGTATTTACTGAACCTAAAGCTAGTGCATGCATATTAAGATACATGTGTACAGGTATATTAAGAACATAAAACTTAATTGAACGGTATAATGAAAGAAACATATTCTGAAGGAAAATGATATGAAATTCATTTATATTTAGTGGTGAAATAATTATTACATGGGAATGGTCGCGTAATCTCTCAGCTGTTCAATATTTCGAATTTGTTATTCCTTATGTATAGAGATGCAGTTTTTAGATTTTAGTTTTCGAATTTCTAACATATTCTAAGGAAAATGATATAAAATTCATTTATATTTAGTGGTGAAATAATTATTACACGTGATTGGTCACGTAATCTCTAACCTGTTCAATATTTCGAATTTTTTATTCTTTATGTATAAAATGCAGTTTTTAGGTTATATTTTTCGAATTTCTATAAATAATTTCTGTAATTATTTTTTTTTGCAACCTATTCATGGTGAAACACGCATGGGTCCACTCAATTCAAACCTCCAGAGTACACAGTTATTTTTGTTAAATATGCATTTTAGGCATGTCCGAAATCGGTTAAGAATTTCGCGAAGTCCAATTTTGTAATATTGTTACAAAACAGCACAAACGAAATCGAACTGTTTTGTTTGTTATTTTTACTTTTAGTATCTCGTACGTGGTCATAAATTGAATCTACATTGAATGTAAAGCAATCTATCTTACACGCCGTGTGTGTCTTTTACGTTTTAAAATCAGGAACTTTTTTATGGAAGCTCTTTTACCCGTATTCAAATCGGCTCCTTTATCCATGAAAGCTTAATCCGTCAGTTCTCTCGGGCACAACTCTTTCATTGATTCTTTTACTCTTTGACAGATATTCACATGATTTTTTAAAATAAATGAAGTTGCTCACATTTTTTAGCTTCTTAGAACACGCTCGATCCGTATGCAAGTGTTCATTCAGCCAAACTTTTTCATTGGAATTAAGAAGGCTTGAGCTTATGCTCTTCTTAACCTTTTCATCACGATACCAGAGGTTGTTACAATCAATGGGAACCGGAACAAGTGAGAAATAGTCATGGGATCGACGTGGGGTTATTCACTATATTGAATTCATAAAATGCCCTCGAGCCACGAAGTTAACTTTATGTTAAATGTGGATCTTACACGCTGAAATAGAATTTTAATGTTAGGGCACATACAATGCATAATGCACTTTTGACATTTCTGCTCCAAAAGACAAAATAAATGTACAATATGCTTTTGATAAAGTAGACGCAGCCTGCATTTGTGCTTGTGCGTCTACGCCTGACATACTTGTGCAGAACATTGTTTGACGAATGGTAATTACTTTTCTAATGAATGTTAAGGGTGATAATACCTCAGGACTGTTCGCCTACTTGATATTTAAGAAACGAAATGATCTCATTAATGCATTGAAATGACCTAAGCAAATCCCCATCAAACATTGTAAAGTTGAGTGTCCCCAAATATTTCTTTTTTTTGGAACACTCGTGCCGGTCTAAATTTCCCTTTTGTTATTTTATTCATTCTGAATGACTTGACAATATGCTAGATTGAGGTAGACACCGTTGGATAGACGCGTGAAAGGCATTGATAACCATCATGGAAATGAAAAGGCGTAGAAATGTGTGATTTTCTGATACCTGACAACCCAAGAAATTCAGGTTCGAAAAGTCCTGAAAAGCAACAAAGGGTTCAGGTTGCACGACAATTCGTTCACTTCCTTATCTTTATTTAAATTTAGCAGAGATATTGGGTTTGAAATCAGGCCCAAACGATTCCCAGGGTCTGACTTTGCTGAGCCCAAGTTACACGTGGGCTAAAATAGATGAACATTTACAATATTCCGATCGAAAGTCTTATTATACAGTATATAGTTTGACCTTAATGTTTAATCAGTGAATCATGGTTTTATTTACCATATCACACTATTCTTGCGAATCGGCACCTAACCTGATCACGATTTGCCATCGCTAATCTTAACCTCAAACTAAGCATTTGTTTGGCTTCTCTGCCTAATTTCGAAACCCATAATTTCATCGAGGCTACTATATCGAACTGTAGGAAACTGGTTTCAACTATTTAACATACATCGGAAATGATTATATTATCTCAAAATGTTGTTTAGCATCATTTGTTTAAACATTACTCTTTTGTTCATCCCGCTATAGCCCATTTACCTACCATTAGTACCAATTTTAGAGATGCTGACAGTCTTAAACAAAACCAATGCAAATTATACACATCGAAATGATCGAATACACACGGTGTTTTTCATTTTGGGTTAACCCATATTGAACCTAATCTGCTTACCAGTACACGAGCTTTTAATTTTTAGGAAATTTGTTTTATTCCCACCGAAACACAAATTTAGGTCAAAGTGGCTGTGACTGGGGCTTTTATGCTGAAGGCTAGCCACGAGTGTTTAAATGGGCAAGCCTATTGGAATATTCAATTTGTTATTTTATATTAGGCCAAAGGACTCACCCCTTCTACATTGCTGAAACCTTATTTAGAAATGAAACCATATTAGGACGTTTTGAGATTTGCCTCGTTCGACACAAAGCCTAACTTCTATTTGAAAAGCCTATACGCCGATTTATTTCGAATACCTCAACAACCGAAAATATGGTTATCATTTACAACGAAGTTAATGGCGGTTGAAATCAATTACCTCGATTCTGATAACGGACATTTATCCAAATTTACTGTATCAGGAGATTATAACGACGAATAGGTGCTTTCTGATTAAAATTATATACACGTTTTAACTTAATGGTGATCAATAATTTCATTTATTATTTAAAACACTTGATGCAGTAATAAGAGCGGTTTAAATTTTGAGCTATTTGTAAATAATTTAGCTGTAAGGGTACGTGAGCGACCTGGTTGCAATATTTGTAATAATAATTATCGAGCAATTATGTTAATGTCGATATGAAACAGTCGAAGTTGTTGAACTGGAATTTCCTTCTTCGGGTAAAGTTTCTGTTTTCTCTTCATGATACATCTGAAAAAAATCTGACAACGATGATTATTATCTTTCTGATTTGAAGGCGTTCATGTCTCGGGGACATTGTTGACTTTCTTAGTGTTTACGAGTAAAATAGCCTTACTCTTCATTATTTCAAGTCCGTCATTGTGCAGAGAGTTTTAGTTGGTTTAATGATTCACACAACAACATACATGTACAGCCAAAACGTACTTAATGTATGCATGAATGAACTAAATAGATGCTTGTACTACTTACGAGCGAATGTCAACCAATTTTTTGTTTAATTAGTATTATTATTTCATAAATTGAGATTGCGTACACCAGCTTTTAAAATAAAAATGTTAGCAATCCAAACGTTATCAATAGAAATTGTCGTTATAATTAATTGTTCTCAGAAACTGTCTATTTTGCGAAGCATTTGGTCGGCGCGTCGTTAGCAATCGATCGATCAAATGTTTTAAAGAATCTATAAAGTAAAAATATCAAAATCATTTATTCTTATTGCCTCAATTTTAAATTTTCCATTTAATGTTTTTAAGAAAAAAAAACGCATCAATAGAAGCCTATTCATTTTGAAAGTACATTAATTCATTCGCGTTTTATTTGATTAAAAATCCTCGTTAAAAAAACGTTTTCATTAATATCAAATTGGTGGCATTGTGCGTATACAGATACACTTACATACGGTACAAGAACATAAGCATCCCATGTATGTGTAGGTGAAAGTTGGGAAATCACGTTCACTATTTGTAAAGCTGTGTGGTTTTTTATTTCATAATTGATAATTATTAGGAAATGGAGTAACAGCGCGATACTCGCAGGTGTTGCGAAATTTTCTCTCATTAATTAATCAGGACAAACAAACTGTAATTTAGTAAATATTTTAGAAATAATTTTGGTTTAGGATGTTGCGATTATGCTAAGGAGGGCAGTGTTCTATTTAACGATGCTTAATGCCTTCTTTACGAAATTAAAATGGCTCCATCTTTTTTTGTATGTTTAAGCACGTTACGGAGATGGATTATGTCGACTTCTTAAGTAAGTTGTCCAGTTAACCCTGAATGAGGACTTTTCGAATATGAAGGCATCGTCTTTATTGAGCTATGTACATATACGTTTTGATTCAATGAAATTAGCATCATTAGGTCAGGTGCAAGGTCTCTTTTGAAAGGGGGTTTGGTATTCTGTATAATATACCGTATTTCCTCTATGCATTTAACGTTAAAGAAATTCAAAGGATTTGTTCATCACATCAATCATTTTGGTATTGTTTTGTAGCACGCCACCCGTGGGGATGACGCGTTACGTAGAAGATGAGCGAGATGGTGATGAAGAGCGCGGGTAAGTTCAAATATTAAGCGTGGCGAGACAGCTGGATTCCGCAGGAGATGACCGTTTGGGAGATGCACAAGCCGTACGC
>JAQGAF010004499.1:0-14230 GCA_034687865.1 Kryphioiulus occultus
TGGAAAACTACCTCTACATGTTGACCACTTGGACTATGACACACAATAGTAATTTACTCTCCGTATGTTGACCAACAAGGTCTCAACATGTAAATTCATGGATGATTGAATTTATTGGCTGCTTGCAAAACTTCTACAGTACACCCCTGAACAATAACTGTTTTGTAGAGGTGGAAGCGTTAATTTGGTACAACCATGGTACACAGGGGTCTTGGCAGTAAATAGGGGAAATTCCCTTTTTATTATAATCTCAAGAATAAATCATTGCAGAATTTGATTCCAGATGTGTGCAGTGTGCTGTTAATAACCTCAACAGGTAGGATAATTGTTTGTATATGCTTTCTAATCTTGCAGAATGATATTTCTATGTGCATTGTAAAATAATGGGTGTCAATCCCAAAAAAGAATTGAGTTGGAATTGAAATTGAATTTGACTAATTGGTGTGCGCATCCGCAAATGACTACCAAATCTGGTTTGGCAGGTTTTGGTAGTCAAATTCAATTTCAATTCCAACTGAATTCTTTTTTGGGATTAACACCCCCAATTGTATATTACAGAGATGTTGTGTTAAAATTCCAATATTACTGTAGAGTATAATTGCTGGGTAAATTTGCAGCATATTAGCAACATTGGTACTGAATTATGAACATTTTAATAAGATTATTCATGAATGATGAACGATTATTATAAACTAAGTACAAGAACTTCACGGAATTAAAATCCTGAGTCAGCACAAGCCTCGTTCATATATTGAACAGTTTACTACAGTCCCTTGGGTGGTCAACTTACAGAGGTTCTACTGTATTAAAATTTTGAATAGGCCTCCACCGCTTTGTAATGTTAAAGTTAAGGAGTCCAATATCATGATAGCAACGTCTTAATGTCTACTTTGAAATCAAAATTGGACGCTGCAATGTTCACTATAACATTTTATTTTCAGCTTTCCTAAAAAGTTTCCTAATTATTCGCACTTACATGTAACTCTTTCGTGGGTCACCCTGTACATACGTATTTGCATGTCTCCTGACATCGGGAGAGGCATGAGCAGCATGTTTAATTGACATGAATATGCTCTTACAGCAGCAGCTTGAAAAACCATGCTCATTAACCCGAAAGTGAATTACAAACATGCTGATAAATGAACTCTTATTCTAAAAATGCAGATGCAATTACTGTGCGAGCTTATTTTGGATGTTCCACTTGTAAATTCAAAAACGTGAGATGGGCATAATCACTTCCACAAGGATGAACTATAAAGGCAGTTCCAGCAAACGTTAGCATGCTGCCATAAAATAGTATAATGAAGCTAATTTTAGTCAGTATTCAAATATCAGGACTTCATTATGGGTGAAACAGGAGATTTAATTATTTGAATTGCACACGTCCTGTAAATTGCGCCTTGACGATAGCGAGCAACATTCTCGGAAATCTAAAGTTTAAAATTAACAAAAGTAAGTTAACTTTTGCATATTTAATCAACATTTGTTACAAACGTGATTTTCCATAAAAAGTTTTGTTTCACAAAACCAAAAGATGAATTGAGGTACAAAAGTTTATTTTGACTGCAACTGGCTTTGCGTGGTCACGTAATGGGTGACGTCATTGATTTGCGCCTAACAGCCATTCGATACCAGTTTGTTTAAAAGTTTCTCATACAAATCTTTGCATTGCACGAAAAGAACATTTAATTTTATAACTTCTGAATTTCGTTTCAATACCTTTTGTTAGGCAGCGCTAGGTACCTATTATCGTTACAATGTGCACGAAATGTACATGTAAAGCCAAATATGGATGCAAGCCGCAGGTTATTGCAAGTTTTTATTTCAAAAACTTTGGAAAGATCCAACTCATTCTTCTCACATTCACCTTCTAGGTATTTTCCAGCGTGTTCTTTGACAACCCCTTAAATATAAATGTCAAACTTTGTTATTCAAATCATACGTAACGTGTTTTCGAATGCGACTGATCAAACTAGCTTCTGGCAAAATTGTGGTTCTCCTCTGAGAAGTCATGCTCAAGGTTTCCATGGCAACACGTGTTCAAGGTGAAAATGGGTTTAATTGCAATGACCCCTAAACTTCTTCTTAGTTAGATAAGTGCGTCGCAAATTACTCGTCAAGGATCCTAAACCAAGGCTGATCAAACCATTTATCGATTGGAAAAATTATTCTAATCCAATGCATGTAGTTTTCCATCAAATGATTAAAAGGAAAAAAATACGTTTTGGCGAGAAGGAAGGTTTCGTAAGAATAAGATCGCGTTTTCTGGCAAAATATTCGCCAATGATTTCTTATTACATTAAGTACACCTTGTCGATGTAAATTCCCAAATGCAAAATGGCTTTCTATCAGTTTCATTTGAGCAAATAAAGTATAGACAGCCGGAAACTCATGGTACCCATGCCCGAAGAGCATTCTAGTAATAACTTGTGCATTATACAAGTAAAACATCAAACGATAATTTGATTACATTGCATATCATTATTAAATGTAAACCCAGTTGTCATACTAGTGCATGTACAGTGTACATATTCATGAGCTCGCGAAGGCAAAAAAGGAATGAAGAAATAGGTAATTAGAAAGAGCCTTAATTCTCCATGCAGTTTATGTAAATAGCCTATTTCCATGTACACCCAAACCCTGTTTTAATTACGACGCATACAGTATTGGAAAGCAGGCTGTAAAGCGAAATGCTGTATACCAAATCATGTTTTAGCTTGCAGACCCATGTTATTTCAACAGGATCCGGTTACATATCCGGTTACATATTTTCAAAGGTTTACGATTTTAAAAATGCATGTACTGTATACAATGTACATGTAAAAAACAAATTGTATACAATCTTGAACAATAATTATAATCAGAGTATGAAGATTTGCACGACAGACATACATCATGTGCATAACTATTATAGGGTACATCAGCAGTTGTGGATGGTCCTGGTTTAAAAAAACTATCAAAATTCTGTCGTTTGTCATGTTTTTGCTTACCTTTGAAGTTCTTTGTTACATTTTAACACTGTGTTCTACATCAGGATCAACTTGAAGAACGCAGTGTTAAGTTTATTGAGTTAAAAAGAAGGAAAACAACAAAATTTGGACAATTTTTTTAAAACAGGACCATCCGCAAATACATATTGTGATGATGACAGACATAAAATGTGACTCAAACAAACATGTTATATTGTTTCAATTGCCTCATATTATTTACATCGTTTGCCATAGTTTTCAATGTACTTGATTAGCACAAATGTGACATCAGGTATCGCCGATTTCCTATGACCTATGACACGTAATGGCCGTTATGGCAATTTTTTTTGGCTGTAAACAAAACATTGCCAGAAATCAAAAAAGGTCGTTATAGCGGAAACACCGTATAAAGAGGTATTGGTGTTTCAATGCCACACATTCAAATTTTTAATTTTTGATACTGGTTCCCACTGACTGAATTATTTCATTTCAATATCTAAGCTTAGTGACTATACTCATTATACATAAAAAAGACCGTTATATATAGCGAAAAACCGTATAAAGATGTATCGGTGTATCAATGCCACACATTCAAATTTTTAATTTGTGATACTGGTTCCCACTGACTGCATTATTTACTTTACTCATTATACCCCTTTCGAGTTTGTAATACTGTATATCGAAAACTGACAAGCAGTCAGATCCATACGTGAAAGTTATGCTGATTATTAAAACTAGTTGAACGTGCAATTGTTGACATTGGGCTGCGGCGAAATAGGCCTTAATGGAAAGAAAATATTTACCATACTCCACATAGCATGCACATGTATATTTATTTGCGATATAAATGTATGCAGAGAGAAAAATAATCCGACTCACAGAAGTCGTGGCAAAGTCACTACCCAAGCTGTGAAGCAGCCTTGGGATGCAAATATACACAATTTGCATGTATATTAATTTTATGACGCACCACAACTTTCTAATTGGAGTTTTTCACTAACTTTAAAGCTCGTTTTTTATTATTTTATTAGTTGTACAAACTGGGAACGTGATGTGCAATGTCACGTGATGTGCTTTATGGAACCCTCAAATGCTACTTCTTTATCAACTGTGAAACAGATTTTCCTAGCTATTGTCATATTGGAGAGACCGAGACATATTGCTCACCCTGTATAAAAACTAGCTCATGCGAGTATAAAAGCATCCGAATCCCTAGCGCCATCGTACAATTGTATAAACATGAGAATCCACTTGAATTTTGGGGATTGAGTGTAATTGCATTTCACTATAAACTTACTGCCAAGGTTATTTTTTTCTAAATACTACGCACAGTATCAAAAGTTGCATGTTGAATTCTCAAACTGTGAATAGACCTACACCGTTTAATTTTGGAAAAGCCATTTCCATTGTATAGTTTTCTTAGAGGTCGACAAACATTTTCAAATTTTCAATTCCATTGCTAATTTCTGTTATTTTGTAAATTCAAGATTTGTAACTTACAGATTTGTTTAGTAAAAACTGGTTGTGTGATTGATAAAGACGAATTTCAATACTGAAATGAAGTATCACCATGTTGAGAAACAACTGATAGAGAAATCTTAATATCCATCTTATTATGAAGTAGAAACATGATCAGGCAGACATGTATGTCTAAACATAGTAGCAAACTGCCCTTTATATTGGAACAAACAAACCATTCATATATACGTACTGTACATGTATGTCAGCAAGATCGAACCAAGGGAAATAATATGATTATAAGCATTCAAAAATATATTGTCAGCAATGTTTATCAGAATCATGCGAAACTTGAAACCAATCAAGTACAAATTAGTGATATCTAGACCTTGTAACAAAGTGAATTCACTGACTTCTGCTTAATTCAATAACAGTTTTCTGATGCAATTTTCGAATTGAGAAATTAAAACAATTAAATTTTTAAAACCCTCACATGATACAGTTACAATTATAGAGCAATCACAGTAAATTCAATGAAATTCCCATCAGTTTTCGGATGCAATTTTGAATAGAAAAATTAAAAAAAATCATGAAATATTCATACGAGTTCAATTTATTTTTATTGGCGAGCTCAAAGTAAAGTCAATGAAATTCATGACAGTTATTTAGTTTTCGAAAAATTATGTATACAAATACATGTACAGGGTGGGCCAACCAAACAGGAATCTTTAAAAGGTCAACATAAAAAATTAACACCTTTATATACATGTAATTATTTTTAACTATATCACATCGAAGAATATTATATGCTTTTTACGTATTACTTTATAACTAGGGATGAGGATTAATAATTGATTTATACCAGAAATTCCAAATCCAATCGAAATGTTCACTCACTTCAATGGATAGTTCGATTTGTTTGTATCGAAAGATCGAATTCAATTAAATCCCACTGAAATGAATGTTATAACTTATAACATATTGTACAAATAACCTTGTAACATATACATAATATAGATGAATATGCAGATGAATACGAGAAATTTTATCTGCTATATTGCAGATGGCACTGCCAACATTGCAGACAAAATTTCTCGTATTCGTATTCGATCTTTTGATATAAGCGAATATAATTTTCCCTTGAAGTGAATGGAGATGTGTTTCAATTTTGGAATACCTGATATACATGTAAATCGAGTTTTGATTCCTATATATGCCTTGGATAGAAATTTGATGAGCATGGATTTGAGAGATGAATAAAGGACTACAGGATCTTGCTACAAGAAAACTAGCATAGATGCATACTTTATGCTCCAAGAGTATCTAACATTAGGTTAACATGTAGTTAAAGTATTGCATATATACAATGCATATGTAAATGTACATATATTTACTCTACCTAAAAATTTCGATCTGATTCCTCCCACACGCCAAACAAGCAATTTTTCAAAGGACCCATTGATGTTTCTATATCGAAGAACCTATTATGATCAATGTCAAATACATGTATCTGCTGGTCGAGTAAGAATAAAATTAGTTTTTGGTAAACAAGTTTGACTGCCAGAAATAAGTCAGTGGCAGCCAATAACGTTTGCTATTTTGCATTTACTGTATCTTGATAAAAGGCAGTGTATATATTACATGTACATGGTCCTGGCGTGAATTTCCGGTAAGTACAATAAACTAGCCTTTAAGTTACTTGGAAATCGATAAGTGTTACATTTTCATGCAAACACGATTTATACGGGCGTATGTTGAACATTCTAGCAGATTCTACACTTTGACATATAACAGCGTTGGAACTCAGCAGCAGACTATTGAATACACATTTTCCCCCAATTTCTCACAATGGATGATCAATGGATGTCAAGCTTATATATTTAAAAATGCTGCAGGTTTCATCTATTTAAAAGCAAGCTGGGCTTTTATGGTCCCATCAAATTACCCCGTGTTGATATTCTGATATTAAATTGCAATCCAGACCGAAATTTAACATATAACGTTTTATTGCAACTTGTGATATTAATTTATAACTGGAAAATGCATTTATATTGAAACTTTTAATGAATACCGTCCAACGTTATCAACGTTATAGCTGTTATTAATTACGGATAGTTCCATTTTGGTCTTCAGTACTTCAACGATGTAGTAATGAGGTAGTATTGAGGTAGTAACCCTTTTCTTCTTAATGAGAAGACTTGGTGGTTAGGATTATACTGATGAACAAAATTATAAAAACAGACAAAATACACTTACTGGATATGCACAGGGATTTCAGCATTTTTTATTTGATTATTAAATGTTTTCACCGAAATGAGATGTAAAATTTCCACCATATTCATTGAATGATATTGCATTTTTGGTATTTTATTTAAAAAAGTCATTTTATTTTCTCTATATAAGCTAACATTATTGGCATAGCATCTACTCTGCATGTTTGTACGAGTATTTGTTGGATTTTATACTACAACTCTTCTCGAATATATTCTCACACAAAGATTTTTCTTTTTATGTTTTTATAGCTTTTTCTGATTTGGCTTTGCTTCATGAGCCAAGCTTTTCTGTCATATTTTATGCCCATTGATGGGTAGGCATGCTGTGAATGAAGAATATATTTGGGGAGTGGGAGTTAATATTCAGAAAAAACGGCTTACAATACTTTTCTGTTCCAATTCAACGCTGAATGGAGTCAAAACCATGAACATTGTGGGGACGCAGCAGAATTTGCATGAATATTGGAAAAGAGGCAATTCCAAATACAGGATTATGTATTTCAGTTCATCATGTTGACAAATACAGGCTGGGTTGGACATTTTGATCGAAGGTAGACAACATGATCATAATGACAAACAACATGACATTGTGGGGCCCATCATAATTGGGGGATGGAGAAATTTTAGGCCCCTTTCCTACCTCCCCAAATGCTTAATTTGCTTAAATTTACATGATCGTAATAACCAATTTTCTAATGGTCAGCATACAAATGTACTACAGTGGACTCCGCTTAATGGGATCAGGGATAATGTTATCATTCGTTTGTTGTTATCGAAATCGCCGATTTCGGAACGCTCGTATACAAATACACAGTGAAATCATCGGTTATTGTAATCAAAATTAGCTTATTGTTATCATTTTCCCTCATGGAGGATTCGGAAAACACGAGGAATGAGAAGTTTTTGAAGAAAATGCCTAAAATGATATACCATCTTCTATTAATACCGAAAATTTCGAGGGTTATTGTTTCAAATTTTCGATATTCAATGACGAAAATATTTCAATAGCAGCCCCGATGGCTAAATCCGGCACTTGCTACATGTAGACTATCTGTGAGTCAAACAGAGCTGACTGCAAAAAATGATTTTGATGTGGACCAATATGAAAGGCGGCTCTTTGTTGAGAAACCACCAAAAATGATGAGATAACAGAAGCACTAATAAATTTGCCTTTGTGGACGGCACACATGTACATGTATCTCCATTGATTTTCAAACACTGTTCAATATATGCACGAATACGAGAATGTCATTAACAAATTTACACAGAAAACTTCTAAGCTAACCAATATAAGTGGTTTTTTAGTTGCAAATAGCTTTGTAAAGTTAAATGATGCGACGTATATGTGCATAAGAATTCAAATTAAGTAACGATCGCCTTTTCTTGTTATTCGGCTATTAGAATCGTTCAGCTATTGTTATCGAAATGGCCTGGGCCCAAAGTGATCCCATTAAGCGGAGTCCACTGTACCAACATGTAGTCTACAATGTTAATTTTGCAAATTTTCTGCAATTTTTTTCAAAAGGGTAGAGTGATAAGGTGAAATTCAGAATCATAGCTGCTCAATCCTCAATTATTACCCTACGTTTATAGGGAGACGAAGGGCCCTTTCATCCCCTCCCCAAAATGCTTAAATTTCCATAGTCATAACGACCAATTTACTAATGACCAGCATAATATCAACAGTGTTAATACTGCAAATTTTCTGCATTTTTTCAAAGTGAAAATCACTCCATGACAAAGTGACAATTCATTATCCTAGTTACTCAATTCTCAATTCTTAACCTAAGTTTATATAGGGCAAGTGCGGATTTAGAACTTCTGAGGAGAGTTAGGACTCTTGTGAGGGTTTAGGACTTCGGGGGTTTTTGACTTTTGAGGAGGGTTTAGGAATTCATGTGAGAGTTTATGACATCTGAGGAGGGTTTATAGGAATTCTGAGGATGGGTTTAGGAGTTTTGAGGATGGGTTTAGGACTTCTTAAGAGGGCTGAGTCCCAGTGAAAATTCCAATATACCAATACCCACATAACCAATTACATTGGAATTGGTATACTGGTATTTGGCCGAACTGGTACATTGGTATTGGCAAAATATTAAATATTGGTATCATTGCCAATAGATATACTCACATTCTGTATTCTATATGTGGTATCCATTTCACATTAATAGAAATACAAGGCTGATGATTTTCAATTTTTAAACTATTCAGACAAAATCGCCTTCAAATGTCTATTTTCATCTGGTAAAATTTCTAGAACATGTGAACTGCAAATAACACTTAATGCCAAAATGCTTTGGCTGTAGTATGATTGTCACATTGGAGGCTAATAAACGTTTACAAAATGAACTTTAATTATTTGTGAAAGTATGGTTTTACCAATCTTTGCAGCTAATTAAAGAAGTTTATTGAAACAAATTTCTTCAAATAGCCATTAATTTAACGCAATAAATTTCAGCATTAGAAATTGTTAACCACATTTATTTTTGCTAAAGTGAACAAAATTAAAATAAATCATTTGTTTTAAAGCGTTTGTAATTAAAGTAACAATATACTAATTTAATTTCCGTATATTTAAAATGTTACCAATATATTGGTATCGGCCAGCAAACAGCAATTTAAGAATGCTTTGGAATATTGGCTTTATTCTGTCCAATATGGCATGCAAATTTCAACGCACCCAATATGTGTACCAATATACACTGACCAATGACAAATAATGTATCATCACAGTTATATTGGCATTGGTGCCAATATCTGCAACATGTTGACCAGTATTACCATTTTTATTTCAAATTTCATCGATATTGGAACCCACATAACCAATAATATTGGTTTTACTGGTTGTTTCACTGGGGAGGACTTCTGATGAGGGTTTTGCGCTTCTGATGAGGGATTTGGACTTTTGAGGATGGGAAAAAGTTAGAGATAGCGTTATTTTACCTGCAAAATTGACGTCAGATCAACAGGTTCAAACGTCCTGGTAGCTGAGGTTTGGGGCCCAAACCGATAAACTCCACCAATGCAATCATGCGTTTCATTATCCAAGAGGACGAATCACGTGGTCCCTTCATCGTTCACTCAGATGACACTCAGAATGGACTGGAGGAGCGAGTGCAGTCGCTTTTTACCCAGCGATCGATTCCCCCGGACGATTCCATGGATTTCGTGGCGAATGCCACTTTCGCCGCTAGGGGCCTTGAACAGCAACTGTGTTACCACACCTCATATTTCAAGTTTGGTACCATTGGTCTCCTTGTAGGGACCTTCACACATACTCTGTCACTAGAAGACTGCATCTATATTGAGAACCTTGAAACAGAACCTTGAACTGATACTCTGAAAATCCGTGGAAAACTGATACTCCGCGGAAAATCCAGTCAAGTAAACTACATCCATGTTTAGACAATTTTAACCTGAAAAAATCACAACGTTGTGAAAGTCCAAGCTTTGACCCCTGGACACCGTATTCTGCATGATAGTTTTTAAAGCATTTTATTTACATGTAAGACAACTGGTTTGGCTTCTGTCGGTTTGGACCTTTTGTAAATCCTTTTAAAAATACTTCCCTAAGTCCTGAAGTTCTGAAATTTTGGTAGACAGATTCAATTCGCGGAATGGTTTCTTGTATACGTTCGATACTGCGGCCTAGCCCCTATTTCAAAGCGTGCGAGTTTCTGGTAAAATACATTTGAAAGAAAGTGAGTTGAAAGCTCGAAAGCGCCCAAAAAACGTATATTCGAAATGTACGTACGTCTGTTTCAACCCTTGATTTAACTTGGTATGAGCATAGCACCTAGACCATATACGCTATGGCATGAGCGTTAAGGTTGGGTTTTTATTGAATACCAATATTCATATATCATAAAAGGTTTCACAAGAAAAAACCTTGTTTTTTATGATGCCTTCCATGCATTGTAAAATGTCAAAAGCCTTGCTATACTTCATAATTTCAAGGTTAAAAATAATCAAAATTCTGAATTTACAAAAAAACACATCTAAAATATGCAATAAATAAATTAGAGCTGGCAATGAAATAAAGTTTAAAATTCAAAAATAGATCAATTTCATTCAAATCAATGCAGCACACATGACTTTTTTTAAGTATGTCGTTTTAAATACATTGTGGAATACACACATGTAAGTCAGTACATTTTATAAAGCATTCTAAAACGCATTAGTAAAATGCCTTTTTGTTTACATTAAAAAATGACTTTCGTGTTGCGATGAAAATGACCAATGCATATGCAATATATTTTGCAATTCGTAAAACATTTTACAAACATTTCCATTTCTACAATTTTCACCTCTGGTGTACATGTATTTCTGTCCTTACCAGACAAAACGGTCCCCCGAGGTGGGGTGGTGACAGTATCCAATTAAATCCTCTTAAAAACCTACATATACTTAAACTTCCCGTTATCGACCGCTAGACGTCATGGAGCATCAATCATAAGACGTAAACCAGTCTGTATTTATGAAGTGCTAATAGAGGTGTCATGATCAAGTCAACCATTGCAGATAGAAATTATTTCTGGCACAGGGGTTAACAACTTGTGAAGTCAGGGTACATGCTAGATGCAGACCCACTTAAGTCTTTGTAGTCTCACTGAAGCCCTCCTAATAAAGTCACTGAAGTCCAACAGAAGTAATTGAAATCCGGGGTGATGAAATTGAAATCTGGGATGAAGATCGTGAAGTCAGTGGAACTTCAACAACAAAGGTCGTTCGAAGGTCAAACTATCTGAATCTTCAATGTCTTTTCAATTTTTTTTTTCATAAATCAACGAAGAAATTTACAAATTGAAATTTCACCTTCTCTGGCAAGCGACTCAATCTTCATTGGAAAAAATAATTTAGCGATTATTATAATTTATCAATAATCAAAGCAAACATGAACATGGTGGACATACGTGTACATGTAGGCGATGGCGTCACACCAAGTCAGGATGACGTTTGTAACTTCATCTACAGTGTACTTTTTACACTTAGGAGTTGTAGGATGATTCACAAGACGATACTTGTAATAAATATGAGAACGTCACTTAAGATGTTGACAAGGAATTTCTATTACAGGGTTCACGCCAAAATTTGCAACTCAATTTCCCTGACGTTCCCTGCCTAAATTTGATCCATTTCTCTGACTTATCAAATAAAAAATATCACATGTTAGTAAAATTAACTTTATTTTCCACACTTTACCCATTCAAGTGCATGTATCTAATATTTTTAAACATTTTCACAAGCTTGAATCTGATATGTTTCACAACTGTCATCTAATATTTTTGAAAACAAATTCGCATTCTCATTCGCTGCGACCCCGCGTATATTTTAGAATTGAGAGCGCCGTAGGCAAAATTTTGACAAAATCTAGACCACAAAAAAATTCTAAAAATATATTTACATGTATATATTGATGTTAATATTAGCATGAGAGCAATGCTTGCAAATAAACATTTAACCGGTCTTTTGGTTTTTCAATACAAATCATGCAAAAAAAATGTAGTCCTAATGCAATTTTGAAGACATTCTGAGAAATTATTAATATCCAAGAGAATACTGGAGGCGCTTTTTTTGTTTATAAAACTAGACCAGAATTTGCAGTAAAATATAGGAACACTTAAACAGTTTCCTTGACCAACTCAAGAAATTATCCCTCAATTTGAACATATTTCTACGATGGATTTTAGCTCTTGGAAATAACGAATTGAAAATGTAATTTATTGGGTGTTTGTCACAAAAATGAATTGAAATTAAAAATTTCCAGTCACAAAATTGAAATTAAATATTTTTTGAAAGTTTTCCCTGACTTTTCGGGCAAAATGTCCACACTTCCCTGACTTTCCCTGATGGTATGAACCCTTTATTACACTTAATTCACTAAGAAATCCATTTATAACACAAAGACGATGACGTCATCATTTGTCTGACCGTCCCCCCTTAAGACAATGACATAATAATTGAACGTGTCCTTATGGGGTGTAGTTTCTTATCATTTGTTTTCTTGTCTTAAAGTCAAGTTCATATACATTTATAATCTAATTCCATATTTGGCGTCTATTCTGAACATGGTAACAATATGACCAATGATATGGAATAGTGATTTTGGACATATACACGGGTTCGAAAAGATTTCGGTATTGATGCCATTAAAGTAGGCAAAATTAACATCATCTGGGTGACCCTATATAACCTAGAATTCTGTTTTCTTTTTATATGGAATTTTCACACGTTATCACACCAAACCCAGTTTCAGGATAATTAAAAAGCCATAACATTTGCGAGACGCTTCGAACATTGAATAGTATCGAGATCAGGTTTTTCTCTGTACAACTAGTACTAGGCTTTACAAGTACACGTGCGTAAATGGAACAGTGATTAGTGTAATCTTGATGGGATAATTAAAGGAAAGCTATTAAAAAACCACCAGAGGATTTGTATTTTTTAAAATTTAAATAGAAACCATGAAAGAGCAAGAATGCATCTAAATATAGCAATTTTGCGAGGCCAAGTGGATAACATTGAATTAAATACCAAAAGACAGGTTTTGAGGCTTTATCTCAGCACGAAAACTGACATAAAATTGTCCAAATTATGCTTATCGTAAACACGCAATGGTTAGGTAAAAGAGAAAGCCAAAAATGTGTCCTAATTAAGAAATTAGAATCATTTCATCGAGCAACTTGCTCCGGCTTAATTAGAGAATTCTATATTTGACTACATTAGGACAGATTTCGTTATTCATAAGGAAAAATAATGCTTGAAGATCGAAAGGAGTTGCATCACCTTTCTGAAACATTTTACACAGTACATGTACATAAAAATACCAAGTAAATTGCTGGGATGTTGATTGTATTTGTGAAATTTTCTGAGTAAAGTTGAATGGCCATGACCCATCCTGCATCAGCACCCAGAAAACTGGCAACTGTACTAACAGACAATGTGACTGTATGAGAAAATGAAATTGTATCCATAGTCGATTAATTCATTATGGCTGCAGCTGTTACAATGTTTTTAAAGGGACGTTCAAGGATTATCATCATCTGGGGGAGCAGCCAAATGATTTTGAGTAAAAATCCATCATTTGTTATCCAGCTTAGCAAATAAATAAATCAAAAATGTTTTTATTTGTAATTCAATTCAGCAAACAGTTTAACCAAAAATGTTTATTTCATTTCATTTGCTTCGTTTTTCCTTTTAACCATTTCTGATCTGATTTTCATACAACTTTCCCTCAATTCAAAAACTTACCTTACAAAAATGTTAGGTACAGTATAACTTTGGTTAATTTCTAGTGTCCAGTAGGTACATGTATCAAGGTATTTTTATGGTGTATTATTGCTGTACACGATTTGCAACCTTGGAAAAGATACATTACCTACGATGGTTTCTTTAAGGTTTCATTATTGGTTGTTGAAAGGTTTCCACTATATCCAATGTTTTTCATAGGTTTCCAAAATGTTGCACACTGTAAGGTATCCCTCAGAAACCTATGATAGGTATATTTTGCACCCGATCAGACTTATTTGA
>JAQGAF010004500.1:0-14229 GCA_034687865.1 Kryphioiulus occultus
TTCCATGGCACGAGATCTGCTCCCATTGATTTGCAATGCTACACGTGACGTCACACGTTTTCGTCACGTTCACGTTTTAACGTGGAGCTGAAACTCTCTTTTGTCTTATCTTTAACGGTTAAAATGTTATGTCCTCACGCGCCAAGAAAATGACGCGCAATATGCTTCCTGAAATTCTCACGTCACTCTCGAGTCAAATGTGAAAGAAGATTTCACCTAGGTCTTGCCATGCCAAAGATATTCGAGAGGCCTAAACATACAGTATGCCTTACCCTGTATACCGCAAAATGACTAAAAAAATTCAAATTGCAATATTTTTTGAGGAACCACATGTATAAACTGCATATAACTGGTAATAAGGACAAGTCAGACCATACACCTAAAGATATTTCATACGATAAGTTCAAAAAAGCACATGCATGGTCATAGAAGACCCACAGTAAGGGTAATAAAGCAACGATGTTTAGCAAAAGATGTTGCATCGCCTAGAATTCCGGATAATTATTCTTTACCAATACAGAAATGTTTATGTGCACTGAATAAACCATGAATGTTACAGTACTTCTTGCTTTGAATATTTGGGTTTTTACGGTAGCATGTCTTTAATCTTCAGCAGTATTGCTGATAGATAATGGATAGGCGGTCATTTTAAAGCCAATAAATCAAACTCGAGTAATCAGTTGAGACCATCTTGAAACTTTGTTAAAGGAAGACATCTGTCATCATAGCAGTTAACACGTTATGCGTGACACAGCTGTGTAACAGCCATATTTGAGTGAATTTTTGAGCATGTACAAATGAATGCAATCGTATTGATTCTAATATTTAGGAAGAACAACAAATTAATATGCTTTTGTATATAGCATCAGCAAGATTCAACCCGCTGTTGTGAACATTTTTTGGCTGGAAAATTTAATCGATATAATATGAAGCGTTAAAATTCTTATTTTGCACCAAGGGCGTAACTCAATTTGAAGATAGTTTAATGTAAATCACTGCTTAGCACAATCTCAGATTTGTTTCCAGTGAGGAGTAACATCAATCACTTGTTTGACGGTCTCATCATTAACCCTCGAGGGTTTTAATGAACATTCAGCATCGATTTTTGTTCTCATTTGAATTTTTCTAATCAGCATGCCATGTTTACCAAACGTTTTTTCCCGCTCCTGTAAAACTATAGGTATAATTTCTGGCTTTTTCTACTGGGTTTGAAAAATTGGCTATCACTATGATTATTATTAAAACTTTCATAATCAGTCTGGACAACAACGGAATTTCTTTTCGGTTTCGAAACAAATACGTTACCGCCATCATATAAAACATGGAGATACCAGTACTGCATAGAACTTGTCTAAACACATATCCTTGTGACCGGTGTTGAATATTAGTTTGGATAGATGGGGAGGGGGGGCAGAAGCCTACCACTTGAAAACTGCATTTAAAAAAATGAACATGGCGACCCCACAAATTTGGCGCCCAGGAAACTTAGACAATCGTTTATAGGGCGATAAATTTTGCTAGTACTTACATTTGTAACAGGGTGACAACAATTCCACGTTTCGAAATTTAGTACATTTGGCGACAAATTAAGGATTATTTTAGGATTTTTTTCAAACCGTTTCAAACAAATTTTAAGAATGTAGTATTTCATTATTTATTCATCTTTACGTACCACTTTATTAAAAGAACTGCATCTATACCAAGCTGAAGGCTGTCAGCATTTAAATTAAAGTCACTGATGTTTTGTACTAGCGTGTTTTATCACTGGCGTTTAATATTTTGCCGAATTTTCTGCATTACCAACTGTAGTATTAGTTTTTAAAAGTTGTAGGACCAATAAAAACAGTGCAAAATTATTGAATAAAATGTTATGGAGGCACCTGATATTAGTTTAGAGAGAATATTACTTTAAACAGTACTTGCTTAGACAGATCCCATTGTAATATCGGCAATTTTAGCTCAGCAGAGCGCGCATGTTTTTTGATAATAAATTTTACATGAGAATTAGTAGGGGTGGGGTTGTACACGTCTGACGTCATGGTAACGCCTGGAATTAACGACGATTGGTGCAAAGAAAGCGATTTTCAAGCCATGATAAGAAATTTTGCGGAAATGCCACGTACGCAACCACATACATGTAGATAGCAAAGCTTCAAGAATATTCATCAAGATTCTCTGATTAGCACAACGTCTGCCACACCAGTCCATGCACTCTCTTCATAATGAAATGGAAACAAGGCTTTCTAAAGATAATTATCGCAAATTACACAGAACAGCTGTCATAAGCGTCGTCTGATTATACGAACAGATCCAGAGCCTTCCTTTGCTGGTGAACATGTAAACAAACGAAAACTTCGTACATGTACGACAGTGCCAAGTGCCAGAAGGCTCATAGTTTTCAGACCCCATTTCCAAAATGCTTTCAAACATCAAATTTATATTGCCCTAACCAGCAATCATGAAATGGAGCTAATCGAGTACACGCGAATGTGAAAGTGGGTTGTCCGAAAGCAATTAATACGACGTTGTAAATTCGGGCGAGTAAATTACGTCTTGACAGATATGATTAAAAAATGAATTTTGCAGGAGTTATGGCCCCATCATTTGGAAACAATTATCGCAAATTAGCACTTGCAAAAGCTGAGCAGAATTTGATAATGGGCATGAGTGCTTCCGCTGATTTGCGAATTAAATGGCATCGGAAACGAACGAGCTTATATTTGCTCCATTTTCAAAATTAGACACCATTAAAACTAAGCTTACACTCTGCAGTCATTGGTAATAATGCATTTGCGAATGTGCATGGAATAGGATTCGAAAGAAGCAACTTAAATAACCTAATTTTGACGTAGATCATAAATAAAAAATGGCTGAACCAAAATCGAGATTAATCCAAATTAATCCGAATGAAGCTACAGTACGTATCAGGTTAAAATTTCTCAATTTCACTCTGCCCTCTATCGGCATTATACAGACGATTTACTACTTGTCTACTACTGCATAAGAAACTACCTCTGAAAATTGGCTAGAAGTCTTCATATAACGAAAGTCTTATTATGTGTAACTATTAACTGTTTTACGACAAATTCACCATTATTTAAAAAACGTACCTAGTTAGTGTCATGTATAATACAAGTAGTTACATTAAAATACGCGAATTTAGGCGCAAAATTCAAAATCTAAGAAGCCAGAATTAAAATTTGGGTACGTGCAAATCTGCGCACGTGCTATCATAGCCGCACGAGTAGGCGTATTAATACATTCCTATCAAACAAGTGAGCAGGTTCATAAACGTTCATTCGAGGGCAGAGTGAAGTTTAGCTCTCTGAACCTGGTAAGTACAATAAACTTGGCGCTTTTTCAGGCTCACTTCAACTTTATAACTATTCTAACCTTATAACAACTGTAACAGCTTTTATAATGATTATATCGACAATAAGGTAACAATTCTTCTAAAATGACAAAATTAGAACAACAGGAAGTAGTTGGTACTTTCGCTGACAAGAAGTATTCTATTTAGAAACAGCTCGTATTTTAGAAAACGCCATTTTGAGAAGCTAACTGAATTAAACTTCATCATGGATGGTGAAAGTTTGTGTCAATTTTGTTTAAGGCAGAGAGTGAGAAGGTAATTCATTACTTTACGACATCAACAGATGTTCCATGAAGAATGTACGTGTATCAATATACAGTGTAAGAGCAATGAAGGGGGACTTCTTGTATAACTTACTAAGAGTAATTATATTTAATGGATGCCGGTTTGTTAATTGCGCCATTAAGATTTGGCATGGTCAAGTCACTGGCGTCACCAGGACATAGAATACCGTTCAATACGCATCCTACTTTATATACAAGTACGAAAACGGAAATTTTAATTCAAGACCAACCAGGCAATTAACATAACGGGACATTTAAAGAAAAGGTTAAAGGAAATCAACATTATTAAAACCATTTCCCCAACTTTTTTATAGAAATACAATACCACGTACATGTGCCATTTACTGTTAAACTAACACAGCTAGAATTTCATAACTGAAGGGAACGATGCAATTATTTAGGGTAAAACGTATGTATACTGTACTCATTCTAAGGTTACTTTCGCAAATTGACAAGCTCAAGTTGGTTGAAACGATGTATACTGCACACATTGGTATAGAGAACTAGAACAATTTCCATCTACAAGAGATATCTTAACGATCCTCAAAAAAGTCGTTCTAGTTCACAAACATATAGTTTCCATGGCAATCTCATCAGGCAGTGAAGGGCAGATAAATCAAAATTGTAAATTTATTATACTTTCATTGATTTTATTTCAAGTACGATCACATAACTTGTTTTAAAAATGCATTGCTGTTCTTCGTCAATGGTCAACGAACATTTTCAATGCAATTTTTGTTGACAAATTCGTTATACCAAAATTACGCATCTGGCGTATATTTATTTATAGATACTTTTGAAGCTTAAAATACTGCACGGTGACAGATGCAAAATTTCTACGGTCGAAAACAAACTGACAAATATATTTCGACTCCGAGGGGTTTCGATTGGACCATTCGCCATAAAGTACTATTTTTAGGTAGTTTTTATTCGCATTTTCACGCTTTGGTAAGGATAGGGTCAAGGATCTGTTACACTAATGCAAGAATTCAGTTTTCACAACTATAGCATGGGAGTATAGAGAGGAAAGTATGTACGAATTACGACATTCAAGTAACTGAAATGTGATGATATACACTTCTCACAAGTTTCGTTTACATGCATATCAAGCCTTCAATTTTTGGAAATTAATCATTTAGCAACAAATAATCGATGTGGAACCAAGACAACTACATACCCATGTGATTTGAAAAAAAAATTCAAGATTTCAAAGTGCGTCATGTCTAATGTAAACACGCGAACATGGTATTGAATTTCATTGGCTTTTATTGAATGTTTACTCCCAGGGTTCCCCATAAATTGTGTGTTTCTTCATATTAGATTCCCATCCTAAAAATGACAATTCCCGAACCTATGGGCAACTATGTCGTCCATTGGTCATCTTGGTGGACCGGCCAATCGACAACAACGCCACGCAAACACGTGAACTAGTTTAGTAAAAATAGGTTATCAATCAATCAATATTACGTAGAAAAACTGAGCGGAGGTCACTCGGAAAGGTCACGAATAACGGGAAGTAGGTTGAAATGTTACGATATAACGAATAATAGAAACTTGATAGAAAACGGTCAAAAGAGTCCCTTTAAAACATTCTTCAGGACCCAAGTTGGTGCTTCGGATCTTTATTTAATGGTCTGATCGATCGAATATCAGCGAAATATTATGCTTCGAGCCAAAAATGCCAACAACAATAAACTTTATTCATTTTAGACGAATTAGATAGAAACGAATTGTCCGAAAGCCAAAAAAGCTAAAAAATAATAATAATATTAAACATCGTCCAATAACCGCTAACACGGCGTCAAATGGACTTCTCGACGAATTCCCTGTCAGCTCAACTCGGTTGATATATTTAATGACGTTCGTTTTGAATAATAAACTAATGCTTACAGCCAAGATGGATTTCCCCGCAAATGAGCTCTGCAACAATAATACCCAAATGTCACAACTCCCATGCATTTATTATCCAAACTCTGCCATGAAAAGAATATTCACCTTGAGCCAGACGTTTTTGCCAATTTTTGGGCATTTTTATCATACGCGCATAACGCGTTGCGCACCAATTATATTAGGAGTGCAATAAACATGACTTAATGTCAGCACCGGAAGGCCTAAACTAAATATTGATTGCCAATGGCTCGAGCTTTTATATGCACGTCTCCAAAAAAACTGGTTCGAAAACTTGGTTTACGCTAATGGCGGGGTATTGAGATCATAATGGGCTCGGTTAATAAATGTTTGGGCCTAGCTAGATATAATCGGAGTCCATACAATTGCTGTGATCGGCCCAGAAATGAGGGCAGAAAAGATCGGTTTTGGTATCAATTAATAGGATGAAAGGAAGCAATCACTGAGAACTTCAATGACATGAGTTATGGCTTCGTTCCAGGGGCAGGCATGAAAGAAATGCGTGCACGCAATTTTGCGCATTGAGCGAAACTAAGTACACTTATCTGAAAATGAACATCACCAAAATATACTTTTACCGTTACTCTAAGCACTAGGCAATGTTTAAGGCGATTATGTAATGTGTGCTTAAAAATGTAGCTTACACCCTTTTGTAAGAGATTTTCCGTATTTCCTAGAATTTCGTAAAATTTGTAAATAACAGTTTTCTTTCGACATGATGGAATGTGTTAGGCGTGCAAAGGCAATGGCAATGGCGTTTAAGAAGTTGGTCTTTCATTAAAGCTGCATTTCTCGTTACCATTGGACACAAATAACTCAAATAATTATGAGGAATAATTATGTATGCCTGCTGCTAATCTCAGTACATACAGTATAACTTTTGGGTGGCACCAATTAATTGCTTTACTTCGCTGTATACTTAAGAAAAAACGAACACCCTTGTCAGTTCCATATTTTACTTAGCTCAACTTCATTAATTGGACGAGGCTAGGATGACTCGTTCAGCTTTCTAATGCTACAAGCCATGGATGTATTAATTATTTTGTTTCGCGCAATGTCTATCCTTTTATTTATTGTAAGACTTTTTGAAAATTATCACGCAAGAACACACTAGGAAAGTTTTTCATGCATGTACGTCAACTTTGATTGATACTCGTTTCGAATTTGTACAGTGTCCCCCAAAATAAACTTTAGAAAAAATAATCAACTCATGACCAGAATTTTTGGGTTAGTTTAGGTTAGGTTAGCATAGACCCAAAAATGGATGCATTCGGACAGGACAGGTATCATTCTTATAAACTAGACAATTAGGGATGAAATATATGTAGTATACATTTAGTGCACCAAAGCAAAAGCATCCTCAAAAGTTTTTATTGCATTCGGGATCACCATTGCGCTCATTCTCATCATCAGTGTTTCCCAAACTTTTCCAATCATTACACAAAAGTTACTTATCAGAAAGTCCTTGTTACCCAAAACCACCTATCAGAAAGCTCTTCTCACCCAATTCAGGCCAAACTATTCATTATGTTATCAGTAAAAATGATTGAATTTAACAATAAATGTTTTTAGACTATCAAAAGAGAATCAGAACCACTTTGTTCAGAACACCCAGAACGATCCTTTTCTTCAGAATACTTCTACCGGTAGACTTATTCTACACCTTTATGGTAAATTGCAGTGTGTATATCGAGGTATGTTATTACCCAAATAAAAATCTACTTGACCAAATTTTGGGCAATTTACTCAGGGTTAGGAAGCAGAGTTTAACAGTGCTTCCCAAAGTTTTTCATTTACATGTATATAACCCAAAAGCCACATTAATCACTTTAGCCCAAAAACGACTTATCAGAAAGTCCTCGTTACTCAAAACCATTTATCAGAAAGTCCTTCTTACTCAAAACCATTTGTCAGAAAGTCCTTGTTACCCAAAACGGCTCATCGGAAAGTCGTTGTTACCTAAAATCAATTATCAGAAAGCACTTTTCACCCAAATCAGAAAATCCTTGTTACGCAAAACAACTTCTCAGACATTTCTTGTTACCCAAAACTACGTTTCACCCAAATCAGATAAACGAAGGCCGCATATCAGAAAGTCTTTGTTACTCAAAACCTCTTCTCATAGTCATTGTTGCTCAAAAATAGCTTATCAAAAAGCAGTGTTTACTCAATTCAGGTAAACATTCATTACGATATCAGCAAAAATTAACTGAATTTAAGAATATTTTTGTTGGACTGTTTTAGAGTATCGGTATACACTAACCGATGTTTTTCTTCAGAGTACTTTAATTCCACTGTAACGTGTACTCCTCGGGGTTGTCCAAAGAAAAAAAAAACCCAATTTCGCCCAATTTTGGAGTAGTTCACCCGTGTTGTGGAATCGGCGCAAACTCGTTAACAGTACGAAGTGGTCGTTATAGTTGCTTACCTTGTTATATACAAGCGCCGATGAGAGTTCATTTTCGGCCACCATCATTATAATCCCGAACATGCCCATGACGAGGGCGTAGTCGCTGATCCTCTTCCTTTTTTCGAACAGGGCTTTCCTTCGCCCCAGCCGATATCCGACGTTGGGCTTTCCGGCCTTGCCGAACTTCTTCTCCTCGGTGTAGCACGGGTAGTTGCACGAGTGTCCGCCGACCAGCGCGATGCCCGGGTCCTCGGTGCAGGCGTCCTTGGCCTGGCCCTTCATGGAAGCGGGGATGGAGTGCGTGGACGCGGGCTTGCGGAGCTGCTTGAACTGACGGATCGCGCCATTGACCCGCATGGAGTCGGCGGCGATCTCGGCGATCTCGTTCTGCTCGCGCAGCTGACGCAGCGACGCGCTGGGGATCGGGTGCAGGCAGTGAACGCACGTTTCCGGGTGCGAGTGCTGACGCACGATGTGCTCGCGGTGAAGCGTCGGACCAACGCTCTCGCCAGAGGGTGCGCGACGCAGAGAAGACACGTGCTCCACGCCGCAACGGCAGCGCGCCTGCGTCGCGGGCGTCAGGTAAGACTGCGGGAAGGCCGCGTCCGAACCCGCGTCGCAGCAGCGCCGGCAGTGAAGCTCGATGTCCGGCACCGAACGGGTGCTCTCCTGGACGCTGATGATGCGCTGCTGAGGCTGCTGGACGCGGCCGTTGTTCAGATCGAGCAAGCTCACCTCCGCCTTGGGAGCCTGATCTTGGGACGATTGCTGCAGCAGCGGCTCATTGGCTTGTCCGTCCGCCGGGGTCACCATCACGACGGACAATTCCATCACTCGGGGTCAGGGGATCGAGGGTCGAGGGTCGAGGGTCCCCGCCCTGACGGAAACTTACATGGCACGCCGGTCACCCGCCCAGGGAGGCGACCGCGGGGTGGGGGCGGTCGTACGGACGCTGAAAGTAAACGAAAAAAAAATCGAGATTTAGCACGTTTTGCTATGGTATGTTATATTGCTCGTACATGTACACGTGTATGATGGCGTAGTACGAATGTATACATTATACACAGGGTGAGCACAAAAGTAGGTTCCAATTTCAAAATTTAATAGCAGAACATTGTCGCCATTATTATTTTCGGGCTAGAGTTGGAGGTACAGTATGTGGAATGCCCTGCCTCAGGGATTGCTAATGCAAGCACTTTTCGTGAATTTGTATCTTTGTTGAATAATCCACTTGTTTTTAAATGTCCAGTCACTTATTGAATATTTTATATAAATACATTGAGTCGTGTGTAGGAGTTTATTGTGTAAACCTTCAAGCACCCGTTCCATTTTAGAATAAAATTGTTTATTATTATTATTATTATTTATGCTTTTAATACAAGAACAGACATTGTGCTTTTATTGACGGGATCAATGTAAGCGGCTGTAAGTAACATTCTTTGGTTGTTGTGATAACATGTTGAGTTCAGCTCACAACTTTAAAAATTAAAAACAGGAATTCTAATTGAAGCACAGGAACAAACTTTGGTTCATGTGGTTTTTGTGTTCAGTCCACTTCGACATGTGCGCTTTTGGTGGCAGGTGCGCCATTTAATCGGAATTTCAACCCTCTGCACTGAACTTGATAGCATTTCCCCATCATCAGGGGCAATGACATTGTTTATTATCATTTAACGTACTCCGTCCCTACTCACTTCCCTCATCATTTGAATTGCCCCCAAAGATGATGACATAATACTTGAACGTCCCCAAACCCGCCTTTCTGAATTTTAGCAGACTTCCCGCAGTGCCAGCCAAATAATGCGTTTAAACAGTACGAATACATTGCTGTATTTGTAGTCGTATTTTGTTTAATGTTATTTCTTCCGAATTTGATTCCCTCGCTTTCTGCGAACATAAAACCGGCTTATAATTTTCGGAAACATCGAGACATTTACCAACAAAATACATTTAAACGTCGCGTCTTTCTAATAAATTCATGCTCTATTTCTTTTCCATCTTTATTCATTTTGCTTTGTTATTTTTGCAAACGTGCCTAGGAAAACTCGCGTCTATCTCTTTATCTAGTTTCCTTTTTTGGAATTGAAAACAGAAATCTAAATATAACGACTTAGTACTCTCAGGAAGACGCTCGGGTCCCCTTAATGGCATATGTATATATTGTTGAGAAATATCTCCACAAATCAATAGCTGCTAAATGGCAACCACGTCAACTTTATATTCAGAAATACATTTCCGTATGCAAATATCAATAATTGAGTTACTGAAAATGACCGAAAATCAAATATACACTACAAAGTGTAAATATGTAAGGATTTCTTCTATCACTGAACCAAAATCAAATAAAAATTAAATAAAAACGGTGTTTTGTGTCCTCATGAAACGTTTGTTTGAAGATAGCTTCCAAGCCATGCAATCATGCCTGTCGCAATGTTTATTACCAAATCTCCCTTTAGATAAATAGTTCTAGTTAGCCATGGCGACCCAGGTTCTGCAATAGCTTTTTTTTTTGGTAAAAACGTAAACAGTGCCTATATAACGCTGTACCCCCGTGCACTCGAAATCGCTGGGGCAACTTAATGACTCCGAAAATAAACCGAATTTTCCAAGCAACCACATTTAGAAAGCTAGCTTACCTCCCTTCAAACTATAGAAACTTCTTGTCCAAAACTGAAGGTGGATCACCATAACAATTCAGACTCACACTACAAGTATTCATCAATTTGCTTATTTCTAAGCGTTTGGCAATTTCAACGTGATCTATACTGTATGCCTCAAAAGCATGCCCTCATTTTGCCCCAAGCACACACTATAGTACCCTTCTGGGAAGACGTTGGTTGCACTAATGGGCGATAAGCTGATGCAATTGTGGCTGCCATTCTGCCATCAAGCAATATGTTAAGCGCTTCTGGCAATGCACAGTTAGATGTCGATTACCAGCGATTATTCATAAAAAAACAATGAAAAAACGGTTAAAACCTGTCTACGTCGTCAAAACCATAAGTTTCATGCAAATCGATATGGGACGTTAACGACAGTCTGCCCGGCACTCCCTTAAATAAACGCTAAACGGAATTTAGGGGTGACAAATTGCTTCGTATTTCATTTGCTATTAAGTGAAATCGACGAAGCACTACACCTCGCATATTGGGTTTTGTTGATTAAGTATGCACGAATTATCAAGCAAATTACAAAATTCTGCATAGATTATTAATAAACTGGAAACGGAATATATCGCTGTAATTTCCTAAAGTAGATTCTTTATATTTCTCTATTAATCAAACATATCGCTTTTTGTGTAAAATAATTGCCAGTCTGTTAATAGCTGCAGTTTGGCTCACATCCAGTGTTCAAGAAGCGAACGCTTATAATGGTTTATAATCTAGGAGTAGTCAATGCGAAGGTTGTCCATAATATTCGTAATTACTGTACAATATAGATCACATTGCCGAATAGAAATAATTGCCTTAACTATTTCGGCATTTTTTTCAATTCTACTGAAATTCTACTGAAAACCTATGTGTTTTAACTTCAAGAGACTGTCGACAATTTTATTAGTTAATGACTCACAAATTAAGTGCACGTACAAGTATACGTACAATTACCATTTATGTACATTCAATATCATTAGCGATTTTGTTTGCCATGATATATTTCGAATTATAATGCCTGCACACGAGGCCTTGGACAAATTTTTGAATCATTGAGGAATTATTATCCTACAAGTACCATGTACATGCATGCATACAAACCACGACAAAGGATGGGCTGCGGTAAACTTCATGTACATATACAGTACATATTACAAATACACGTAAAACATATAAACAGCATTCGCCAATATTGGCTGAAGGGATAATGGAAAATTTATTTTTTCAGCAAGACACCAATATCCAAATCCATTACGCCAACGCCCGTTTGTTAAGCAAGTAGCGATTATAAAAACAGGCTTTTCTAGCTTTAAATAATTAGCATGAATTTAAACGATACGGCGAATTACAAAAAATCGAGATAAAAACACGCAAGCAGCAAATAAGCTTATGGACAAAGAGATTATAATCAACCATCTAATCGCACCAATTAGCTGGGCATTGCTAAATTGTATTGGAAAAACGTCAAAATTTCATTTTTGCGAAATTACAATTTAAACTTCTCACTTTTTTAATTGCCAATGCAATAATTCCGTGCAAATGGTCATCCATCTTAAAAACACGCAACTGAGCGGCAATTTCAAACTGCAGTGGTTTTTGAAAATGTCTTTTCATGTAACTCGTATATAGAGCAGCAAATGGCAAAAAATTAAATCTAAATGCATTTACAGCCGTTGTACTTCTTATGAAATCGACAAACATTGAGAACTTACTAGCTAATGCATGTGTCAGTCGAATGTACATGTAGTAGGCCTAAGCCTTATGTTAGCAAAAATAAAAGTTTTTCATCTAAACAATGAACATCGCTTTACATTTTAGGGATGTTTAAAAAGGTTCCTTAAACGCTCTTCAAAACACGCGTAAGAAACGAAAAAAGCTATTGACAGATTTAAGAAAAGCGATTTCTCGCTTATTTGCTAGAGCAAACTGCACTTTGAGAACCAATATTACTTCAAGAAAAGAAAGGTAGACAAATGTCACTCACTGCATTAAAAGGAAATAAGGGAAAGTTGGCGAATGCTCCAGAGAGAAAACTCAATTAGGTACAAGGATCTTTAGTTTCTCTTAATCATCTTGTTTTTAAGTCTATTCCTTGATGATCTACAGAGAATTGCATGCTTGATTTCCCTTATAATCTCCGCATCAATACAACGTAAAAACAGATTTCACATCCAATGCAATTTCAAGATTGCCAAACGTCGAGGAGCTTAAACGAACTTCAAATTAGATCTTGGGCTGTATCGTGAGACAACAGCTTAAAACATCAGGCTTAAAGCAATTCAGGATACGGAAAATGTTGCAATTAATTTAATAGATCCTTGTCGTTATTTATTGAATTAAGTACGCGCAACAAACAGCATGTTTTTTAAACTCGTGACTATTTGCACTGCTCTCAAGAACCAGTTGTATATTGAAGTTATTGATCGGCGACATCTCAGTAGAACGAATAAGTGTTTTGCGAGTCAAATCTGATCGTACCTCAACTACCTTTCTTACTTGCTAATCGATAATCATGAAATCTTTTATAACAATCACATTTTGACTGAAATCACAAATTAAACAATCATTCTAAGCATTGTAATATGCAAAACTTAAATGCATAGTGGAGCTATTGGGGATGACCGCCCTAAATATGAATCCCAAAAGCAAAATTAATGCTTTTAATTAATTATTTACCAAGAGGGAAAACATCGCATAAATTAATGTTCATGTACATCGTATGACCTCAATGCATATTAGCTCGTCCATGCAATAACATGCTGAATTATTTGACAGAGAAAAATTAGTGCAAAATGATGAGGGCATGTCAAAACTCCTTCAGGCTGATGTCGACGACGTAAGGTAATTTAACATTCACGTAAGTATTGCGTAGTAATATTTTCCAAAATCAATCTCTCTTTGTACGAAATTCATTCAATAACAAGGTTTTGAATTTCTAAACTCAGCCATATTTTATAGAAGTCACTCAGCCAATACAAGGTATATTATAAAATACATGAAGCTAATGACTTAAATATAAGTGCTTCCAATAATTTTAATTGCCGAGTATGCCAATACAAATTTTCATGATGTTTTAAATAAGTTTCTTGAAATATGTTGCCATTTATTTTTTAATATGAAATATTCTTCAGTGATCCGAAAACCATCTGACAATTTTGCATCTAGCATACTGCGATTGATATCATTTCAAATAAAAGCGGCACCAAATTTCCATTTTCTTCCACTGCACGTCGCTCAATACAAGGCCGTGATCATGGAAGCAGATTAACTGAGACAAAATCTCCAAAATGCAAACAAGTTGAACCCCGATTGGTAGCTCCATCTAACGACTCAAAACCACAACACTCGAATTACAAACGTGAGGTCAGAAAAGAAACAGCAGATTAATATGTATGGATTTCAACTTCTGAATTTGAAATTTTCACTTTATCTCACAATTTATTTTCCAAAATCATAACTTGTTAAGGCATTGGCAGGCTTCTGCTAACAGCAGGAAAGCTAGAAGTGATTGCCAACATATGGGAGAAATAAATGCGTGCTCCACAGCGATGAGCACTGTCGTACTGGGGACAAAGATCACTTCGTGAAATCAGAAAACGTATT
>JAQGAF010004501.1:0-14225 GCA_034687865.1 Kryphioiulus occultus
CTTCCACTCCTGTTAGCCTCCTCCGCGGGGTTCGCGCTTAATAGTCACCGCGGTCCAGGCATGCAGTGCCCCCATCGTGGTTTTCGAACTCGCCCGTTGACCTGCTTTTTCCCTTATGGGCCCGCCCATAGTGGCCCCTGGACGCGGAGGCTAACTCACTTGTTAACGTGGAGCGCATGCGTCATAAGGGGCCTCGGATCTTGCGCCAGACAAAGTCACATGTGGGTATCTTTATTCTTTTTTGCTCGTGTTCTATTGTGTTTTCCAAGCTCGTTTTCTGTCCGAAAATCACAAGTTTTTTGGTCCCAGCAACGTCGTAAGTATTCGCCAACGCCTAAACGCTGATGTCCTCGCTTTTCGCCGTGTTTTAGCCGAAAATTCACGGTTTGCCGGCTGGTGTGGGCCGTGTGTTCCCGCCATTTTGGATCGCCATGACGTTTGCTCTTGCTTTCTCATGGTGGTTTTTTGACTTTCAAATCGCATTTTAGTCGAAATCCTTTCGTAATTCAGCGCACGAAAGTCGCGCTTGAACGTGGCGCGTACGTCTCGAGACCGGTGCCACGTCCAGCGCTGAAATCGAGCCGAAATAACCCGTTTTGCCCAAGTGTCACATTTCTGAACGTTGTTAGGCCTATTTATGTTCTTAACCTTGGAATTAAACCCTGCTCGTTCTTTGACGAAATTTTTCAAATTTTAATGCCCGTGGTGTTGTATTTGCACGCTTTCAGACGAACGTTTTGGCGTGAACCGTGCTTTGCGTTAGGTTTAAAGGGCCCCTGACCATGCTTTGCAGTTAAGCCTACCGAAAACGTGCAGATCGTTTGTTATCAAGGACCTTGATGAATGCCAAATTTTGCATTTACGAGCCCTAATTCGATCAGACAGTACTGGTGAATTCAGTTTGCGAAACGGTAGTTCGTCTTTTTAATACGTTACCAGTTTTTCGGTAAAATAGTTGGTTATTCAGTCATTGATGAGTGATCGAAATTGTTAGTTGTAAGCCTTTCAGCATTTCAATTGAAAGCGTTTAAGTTGTAAGCATTTCAGAAGGTAAAACATTCCTCAGTAATCTTCAGTTGTCTGTGAAGGCTTTTATCATACAGGAGGTTATGGCACTTTTGAAAACTTGTGATAAGAGATTAGGTGCTGGCTGCTTGCGCTGTAGCGATCAAGGCCGGTTAAGTAGACTTGATGCCTTTATGGTCATCATAAAGTAACTGATAGCCTTCTTTTGAGAATTTGGGAAAATACTGCAATTTTTAGGGTGTCTGCGGGATCTGGCATTGCGAATTTCATGACTTTTCAACTACTTTTTCACGACTTCAAAGAAATGTCCAATGCATGTTCGTATATGGGACCGCTAAAGTTTTACATAATCAATAAATAGTGATTTTCATAAACATCCTCTACCACAGTGGTGACATGTCCATTTGTCAAATAAACATTGTAGGCCAAATCTTTTTTTTGCGAAACTGGATGACAAATGGGTTACAAACAAATTGAGAATTTTAACCCAAATTTTTATTTTGAAAGGATCACCAGCAAAAATTTCATTTCCCTGATGTAAATTTCCTTTAATGATTTTTCCATGATCAGTAGACACCCTTATTTTGCCATGCTTGTGCACAATTACAAGAGAATAGCATGCCTGTTCCATGCTTGAATGCTGCTCACTGCAACTGGAGGTGTTATTGAACTTCTTACCCAGCTCACCATTATAGTTTTTGTGAATGGCACATTGGTGTCTTTGATGTGCCTGTGTTTGCTTGTTTCGCGAGCTTGTCTGACAGGATTTTTGTGAAAGGCTTGACACATTTATTTGAAAATGTGTACATCTCCTTTGTGCAATTTGCTCGTTTCATATAGTAACTTAAAAAAGACCTTTGCCGGGACACAGTTTTGTACAAGGTATAACTGGTGCAAAAACGCACTTCCTGTCAAATACCTTGCACAATCGAGGAGTCGTGCATCTTAGTTTGATATATACAAATGCCGAATAAAGGTATGTGCATGGGTTGTCCAAGTTTCACTTAAAAGAATCTTGCACAAATTATTGTGACACATTTTGAGCTCCTGGGTTTAGTTGTAATACTTGTGTTATGTTTGATGCATTGAAGGTATCTCCGACCACTTAGCAAATTCCAGCGGTGGTCGTTCGTAACAAAATGCTATAAAAATGCCCGCACGCAATATCGTTGGAAATTGCGATTTTCATTTCCCCTTTCCTGGATGTTGTGCGGCACAATCATTCCTTACAGTCATAAGTCTATTTTGTTTTTGTTTGGTGTCTTCTAATTTGTCTAACGATGATCGGTTTTCCTCGTTTCAGCCTATCAACTAAAATAGCGCAATGGCAGATGTTGTCGACGATACTCAATTCGAATCCGGAGATGCTGGAGCTTCGGCAACTTTCCCACAACAGTGTTCCTCTCTCCGTAAAAATGGTTTCGTCATGTTGAAGGCCCGTCCTTGTAAAATTGTGGAAATGTCGACTTCCAAGACGGGAAAGCACGGACACGCCAAGGTGAGCTGCCTCTGCGAGGGTCTCAAAATGTTTGGACGCAGTAGTGTTTTAGTATGTATCAGTGTGTAACTCGTTTGCTTATTTTTAGGTTCACTTGGTCGGTCTAGATATATTCACAAATAAGAAATATGAAGATATTTGCCCGTCTACTCACAATATGGATGTGCCTTTTGTCAAGCGTGAAGATTATCAGGCAAAGACTGCTTTCTAACACTCAAATTTTGACTGTTTAACATTGGAACGAACGTGGTTATAATGCTCTTTTTTTATTTGGTTTAGCTGTGTGCAATCAGCGATGATGGTTACCTGTCTTTGATGGGGGACAATGGTGACATACGTGATGATCTTAAAGTCCCAGAAGGTGAACTGGGTCAAAAAATTCGTGTGGAATACGATGGGGGTAATGATATATTGGTAAGCGAGTTTTTACAAAACTCTTGGAACTGTATAGAACTTATTTTGGTACGTGTACAACAAAGCGAAAGGGTAGCTAGGATTTTGGAAAAGTTGAATTGACAATTGGTATTTAGGTATATCGTCCCAAGAAATTTCTGCAGTATTGATGATTTCAGTAATTGAAACAGATTATCCAAATTAGATAATGCTGTTTAACCGAATATGATTTTAAGCTCTGCATCTAAGTTCAATTAATACAGAATTTGTCGAGCTGCTAATATAGGCGGACTTCTTTTTACTATCAAAACTGTTTACTCGTGCCAAAAACTCAACAATTGTCTTTCAAAAAAGGTTATATTACAAATTTATCTAAAGCTTCTTGTGTTTATTTGCCTTTAGTGCTGAAGGCAAACTCAATTTGACAGTGTTTGCAAACTATGGTAGCAAAAAGTTATCGTTGTCCTTTTTTGCTTTTGTATGTGCGCAGTGCATTTCGTATCTACGGCCTGTACGCGTTATTCAGCTGCGGCCGTTCGCAAAACGATGCTAGAGCAATGTCCGAATGCAAATATCGTTGGGAATTGCGAGAAGCTCCTCTCCCCTTCCCTGGTTTTGCGCGGCACAAGTGCCTCGATGCAGGCCTGGAATGTGGCACCTTCCTTTCTCTTGCTAAAAATACTCATAATTGTTTTCATATTTTTTGCAGTGCACAGTTTTGAAGTCTTGCGGCGAAGAGTGTGTAATCGCCTACAAGAATAACACTACTGGAGACAAATCGTAAGAAGTAAGCAGCAAAAATGATTTTTCAGCATACGATCCAAGCTGGAATTGCCATGTAAAATTGGCTTATGCCTGTGTGGAAAAACAAAAAATTTCAAACCTTATAATGTTGGTCTTGACTGTGCAGTATACAAAACAAACCATTACTTGAAAAATTAACGCATTACATCTGCTAAATAAATGGTATCGTTGCACTGAAAAGTCCCCCTCCCCTCTTTTTTGTTAAGCGATTTTTCCGGGTATTTAACGTTGTCCGTCCATGTGGACGCAAAAACAAGAGCTTCGCAATTTTCGTAAAAATGTCCGTCAGCAGATTTTGCTCAGAAGTAAGAGTACCTGCCTGCCCTTAATTCAAATTTTCTCTCGTAAATGTGTTTACACGCACATTGTTAGTTTCAGAGATTGGCAACAGTTCTTAAGATTGCCATTGCGGTACGCGAGTCTTTAAAAGGCCCGTATTGCGGCGTTTCTGGTGGCAAGGTTTATTTAAAGTGTCTGGGACACCCGCTGAAGCGAGGATGCCATTTATTTGTAGCGGCATGCACTCACGAAGGCTGTCTTTGCATTATTAACCATACGTTTTTAATACGATCTTTTCGTTCGCGATTTGGTTATGATTTTTTTAATTCAGTTTTTACTTTGAAATTTGATTCCGGGTGGGAGGGGGGAGAAGTTGGTCGTCAGGTTTTAACACCAGTTTTTTTCAAAGGTTGCATTCTGACCGTATGTGTTTTGTTTTAGCTGCTACATGTTTTGATTTGGGTTGGTGCAAAAAAAAGCTGTCAAAACTTGAGTTGAAGGAAAAATCATGTAAAATATTTGCTGTTATATGCAAAGGGTTTCTTGAAAAATAAAATATTCTTACAGTCTCTAAATGGCGTGAGATTATAAGAAGCTTCGCGAGATCAAGGTTCTTTTCGTGATCACGGTGACTACCAACCTGGAAACCTTCAAATTTTACATTGAACCTGGAAAATTAAATTGCACTCAAATATTGCTTTCGAAATTAAAATTTCTGAAAAAAATTTAAGGAAATACTGAAATTTTATTATTATCCTTGATTTTTCAAAAATGTCTACAACAATGGCAGTATTTTCGCCCTTGGCGATTTTCTACTTCCATTAATGTTTCTGAATCGTTTTTATAGAAATGCGCAGCATTCATCATGTTGGATATTGTTTCCAAAAAGCTTGCAATGGTCATCCTATAATATTAATAAATTCATTTTTGTATGTGACTTTAAAATCTCCGAATTTATTTTTTAAAAAGTTAATATACACCATGACATCTCAACTTTTAATGCTTTTTTATGTCCGAAGTTGTTGAATGCTTAGATAATTGCGATAGTCGATAATTTTTGGTGTAGGGATTTACATCTGTATTGGCCTGGACTACATTCGTAGCAAAAGGATTTTTATGACGTAATGAACGGGTTCAAAGATGATGAATCTGGAAAATCAATGAAATTACGACTGTCAGTATCTTCAAACCTGGCCGACATAAAGCTGTATGTGGAGCATTGGTTCAAGATGACCATAAAATTGAAATCTACAAACTGTTGGATGCAATATTGAATGAAATTAGAAGATAAATGTATTTGAATGTTCAACAATCTGCCATAAGGAAACACCAATTTTTCCTGATGCGATGAAGACAACCATGTATGCGGTACAATAATGCTGACTGGCTCCCAACTTTTTTTGAGAATCATTACGTGAACTAGAACAATGCAAAAAGCGCTCTGCATACCGAAAAAAGTCAATAATAAATCATTTAAAGCAATGAAAGATTTGGATATTCAATGGCCGCCATTTTGCATTAGACTCCTTTGACTCTAGCGCCTTTGGTTTTTAAGGAGTTCGTTGCCCCCAGGCGTAGAATGCCTGGATTTTCTGCGGGAGCACGTGCGGCCGAAAATCGAATTGTCGGGCACGAGAGCGCGTTCTGGAATGTGATTTGTTCTAGAACCGAATTGGTCATCGTTGAAAAAGGTTGTGCGTCTTTCTCTCTCCTGAATTTCCGTTTTTAAAATTTAGATTACGCGTAATTTTGCTCGATTTTACGAGCATCACTTTGGGCGGGAAATGCGTATGCTCTCATCGGGCAAAATTATATTTCCGCGTCGATTTCCGGCTAATTTCTGCTTTGGTAAAATTGGGTTGGTTGGGAACGATCGATGGAACGTTAAAATGGCGGTCGTTCCCGATTCTCGTTAAATTAATTTTGAAACGATCGATCGATGAGAATTAATGAGCGGGAAATGTCCGTGCCTTTTTGCATTAGCATTTTCGGAGTGACGTCGTCGCTTATTCGTCCAATCAGCGTTCGGTACGCCGTGTGCTCTTGTGTGCGGGAAGCCATCATCAGCAGGAGAGCAACAAAGCTGAAGGAAGGATCAAGATCGGAGAAGAAGTAGGGACGGGAGAAGAACATCTTACCACCACCTTTACCACCATGCCTGACCCGGAAAAACAGCCCGAACAGCCAAAGGCTGTCGTGGAAAAAAAGGTCATCGGTAAGCGGCGAGGAAAAAATTCCCGTTTTTATTTCACTCGTGGGCGATTTTGCGCGCGGTGGCGTCGGCGAGGCCTATGTCTTTGTTCGCCCCCCAGCGCCAGCCCCGAATTGCCCAGGGCCCTCGAGGGGTGATAGGCAGCCCGTTTCGTTGACCTTTAACCCTTTGGGCACTCGGCGTGCCTCGCCGCATTTGCCTAATCGGAGGTTATAGTTTGACGCGGGATACGCTTTGGGCCCCTTTCCGTAGGCCTAGAATTGCAAATGGCAGCGTTTTTTCGCTTTCTCGCTTTCTATTCACTTTTCTCATTCAGAAACGAATCAATTTCCCGTTCGGAAACGAATGAAATAACAGACAAACGTTGGAAGCGCTTCCGAAATTTAAAGCCTCCAGGGTCAAGGTGCAATTTTTTTTCGTTTCCTAAATTTGGGGCTCTATTTAAAATGCTATGCTGAAATGATGCAGAAAAAAATGCCCCTTTTCCCATTCAGAAACGAATGAAACAAACAAACAAACATGCATTCTGGCACGTTGTAAAGCAAATTGAAGGAAGTCCATAAAGTCTCCAGGGTTTTGACTGAGCTAATTTTTTCGCTACCAAAATTTGGGGCTAATTTGAAAATGCTTGATGCTGAAAAATTGCCAGTAAACCAAGGATCCACGAGGACTTTTACGGATTGCAGTAGTTTGGTTTTCTGGAATTTTTCGTTACTGGAATGTCACCGAATGTGACCTTTGTATCGTATCGAAGAAAAGTGACAATGTTTTTCCACGTGGGGTGCCCCACTCGTTTCTGCAATTCCTCAAGCTTGGGAAACTAAATTGTCCCAATCATGCAATTGTTGATTATGCAGCGAATAATCGTTCAAATTAACGAGTTTCTGGGGGACCCGCACTTTGGGTTTCCCACGTTTGTCATTCGAAAATAGCGCAATTTCTAAGTAAAATTCCCCTGAATTAGAAGGGGGCGTGTCTGAAGTTAACGTGCGAGTAGGAGGCAGGGTCAGACTAAATACTTATTTCTGGCGCAAGCATTTTAATGTTTTAAAATCAGTTTCTCTAGTCTTCGGAATGCAAATTGCAGGCAGAAACGCTGATGCCAACGAAGTCTGGTGCTATAATGCTGTTTAAAAACTTGAAAAAATGCTATGTTTATGTGTAAATCACGTCAAAGGCCAGCCGAAACCGCCAAATCCGAATGCATAACTGTGTTATTAATTACCGCAGATGGTTTACCTCGAGCGTTGTCGATGTTCAAATGAGTTTTTCTTTATTCTTTTTCATAATCTCTACTAAAAAGCAACCAAAGTGTCCGGGACTGTCAAGTGGTTTAACGTAAAAAGCGGCTATGGTTTCATCAATCGGTAAATGCAGATTTTACCCTTGTAACACTTTAAGGGATACGGTCTGGGAGGCTTGGGTTTGGGAGGGGCAACTCATTGGGATTCACCCTTTATTAACACGCTTTAACGACTGTTGTGTGATTTTTCTGATTAACTTTAATAAATAATCCAGTTTTTGAGTAAATTGCGACCATATTCGCATTAGTTATTCCTTGGCCTGCCGGGAAAATGATTATCAATTCCTACTAAGAGTGGCATGTGGGAGTCATGAAAAAAGACTCGTTGATTGGCAGTTTTGTGCGAGGGGGAAGCGAGATACGGCCAAATTTAAGCAGGCAGTAAAATTACCAAACCTGATAAGGGGGCCTTGTATCACTTGCGTGACATGTGAATGTGTTATTTGACGTTGGGTGGGTGGCCTTTCTCGGGTTTCTGAGCAAAACCTTTAAAACTGGATTCTCTGAATTTGTTTAAAACTTCCCACTGACACCATTATGGCTGAAAACTAAAATTCCCTTCTTCCACGCGTTAGCCCCATAGGGTAAAAATAGCCCGGGTTGTACCATCTTTCGAGTTTTGGTACGACTCGTCCTCCCATGGAATAACCCGGCCTAAATTTTATGCTAAATGCCCGCGTGGTTCTGACTGTTCGTCAGGTGCTCGCATGGCTGATGCTGTTTGCTCATAGCCCCCATGCGGCAGCTGCGTATTATCTGAACTGATAATGATCCTGGCAAAAGTATTTCGTTAGCAACCCCGCAATTTCCACCAAGATTATTCCAGCTCTCGAGCACGCTCGTTGAATACGTCTAGAGCGTTGTTACTGCGTCGGAGTCCTAATAAATCTCCGTACTCCTGCTACGGCCTTCTTCCTAGCGTTAGATAACACAACAAGTGTAAAGATTACTGGTTCAAGGAAATGTGCCAAAATTTTGATTCTTTATCAGCACCCTTTATTTAATTCTGCACTGAGGTTATTTTCTGTCGCGTGGTCGTAATGTTGCTCAAAGGTTGCCCTCCGCTTATGTAATTGTAATCTGAATAAATGTTTGGCTATTTGGAATAAGATAATCTAACAGTTATTTGCATATGCGATAATGCCGTGTGTGGTACTGTAAACGACGAAACTCGTAATTTCTGGAAATATACAATTGATAGTTATGGGGTAATCTTGTTTACATACCCGGGCATCAGTTATTTTTATAAGTGTTAGATATGGGCTTTACAGTTTCAGTACATGTATTTGATTAATTAGCTAGTCGTGTGCAATTTAATCATGCTTATTGGTCTCGAGTTTTCCCCAAAAGTCTGGGAAAATTCTTGTCTCAAAGGGTTAAATGAAAGGGTAATCTCAATGAGTTTTCTGTGGGGTAAATTTATTACGCACGAAACTCTTATGCAGACATTAAATGTGCGATTTTTGTTACATTTAGAAATGACACCAAAGAAGATGTGTTCGTCCATCAGGCGAGTAAAAACTTTCTGACATATTTGTATTTCTGTCCTCTGTAAGTGATTTATCTGACAATTTGAAGTCATCTTAAGTGAATGAGGAATCTTTGTCGGTGAAAAGTTGTACTAACGCAAAGTTCGAAATTTCTCTCGATTCAGACTGCGATTGCAAAAAATAATCCGAAGAAATACGTACGTAGCGTTGGCGACGGCGAAGTAGTGGAGTTCGACGTCGTCGTTGGCAAGAAGGTAAGCGGCGATGTTTTCATTTCAGATGGAAATTTGCGCTTAAAATTTGCAAGTTGGAAATGCATTATTTTTCTCGCATTTCGTTTTCTTAATCTCATTTGTCGGTCTGATTCAAGTGTCGTGGTACATTTTTCAGGGTAACGAAGCAGCTAATGTGACTGGACCCGAGGGAAATGCGGTCCAGGGAAGTCGCTATGCTGCGGATCGCAGAAGCCGCTTCAATGGCCAGCGCTCGTACGCACGCCGCCGCCCAAGACCCAGAAGACCAGTAAGTGAACTTCGTTGGCTTACATCTCCTACATGATTCTCATTCATGATACTCCTACATGAATTTCTCTGCAAAATTAGCCGAAAGTCATGGAAAATCGGGGATTTTCTTGATAATAAAGCAGTGTGTTGAGCATTGCTTGGATATGTAAAATGTTGCAAGGAAATCTACAGATTGATGAATGCAATTATAGATGAAATTCAAATATATTTACATGTGCAATTTGACATTTTTGTAAGTTAGGGGAATTGCATAACACCAAAATCATAAATGTTTGAAATTAAGTAGTGAAATTGGCAATTCAGGGTTCCCACTTTCTGGGAAATCAGGAAAATGTAAAAGTTTCGGGGAATTCATCAAAATGTCAGGGAAAGTGAGATTGTTTTCCTTTTTAAAAAACATATGTAAAATGTTAGGGAAATGACTAAAAAGTTGTCAGGGAATCATGTCAAGGAAACAAGTTGACACCAAGGGACCCAAAACTTAATTTTTTTCATTACAGAATAGTGAAGGTGGTGAAGGGTCGGGTGAGCAGAGTGGAGGTGAAGGGCCGGTGGACGGAACCGAGGACGGTCAAGATCCAGATAACCGGCAGAGAAGACCACGCCGTCCATTCTATCGGCGTTACTACCGTCGCCCGTCCGGCCAGAGAAACAGCCAGGGTGAGCAGCAGCCCGGCCAGGAGATGGAGGGAATGGACCCGGAGGTAAATTGGAGAGGGGTTCGTCTTACACTTGTTTCGGGGCAGATTTTGTGAATGCAGTGCAGCCGCTTTAATGGTATCTGCTAGGGAGGAGTAGAGAATCGAGAGGGCGGCGAACCGAACGGCGACGACGCCGCCCTAAGACGCAGACCTCGATTCTACCGTGGTTATTACCGAGGTCCCCGTCGTCCGCGCCCTCAGGAGAACAACCAGAGCGGTACAGACACAGATGGCAATAAGGTAAGAAAGCGTAAAGAACGTAACGTGGATTTCAGTTTCTCGCTTATAAACGCTGCCATGCTGGTCTGTCCGCTCTTCGTCTGTCGCTCAGTCAGAACTAGTTTTGAAATTGAGTCGCGTCGCCATGTCTTTGTTTGCTTTTTGCATTTTTTTTGTTTGCTTTCTCAATCTGTCGCTCTCGCCTTGCATCGCCACGTTAATTAACTGAAAAACGACAATTGCCCTCGTTTCGTTTACCCATCTAGGAAAACGAAGGCCAGGCACAGAGACGCCCGCGCCGTCGATTCAACCGACCTCCTCGTCCCAGGAAGGAGCAAGGAGGAAAAGGAGAGGAAGGGGGCGATGATGATGTGGGGAAACCGATACCAAAGGAAAACTCGACTGAAGTTAGAATTTGTGAGTATTTAAATAAGATTATTGCGAGGTGACTGGCCATCTGGATAACCTGAGAAATTCAGCAAAATTCGTATAATGTTTGAAAATTTGTTGTGGCACAACCAATTTGATTGGTATAAGTACATTTACCTGAGAAAAGTATTCGAAAAGCTGTGTTTATGATGCACTTTTTCTAGAAAGAAATTCACCAATGTCGTGTTCAGGATCACTAACATTTCCTAATATCTCCTTTGAAAAATCCATGATTTCTGCTAGTTTTAAAAAAAATCCACCTACAACGAATTGTAGTGCTAAATGATAAACACTGTAGTTGGCTAGTTGACAAATTTTTCAGAAAAAAAAATTCTACGGCTTTTCAGTCATAAATTTTTGAAAGAAGTCCTCATTTTGCCTAAACGGTTGTGTTCACATATTAATAATAATGTGCTAAAAATTCATTATTTCTTAGTTTTTAAGATTTCGACTTACACAAAATTGTGGGCTAATATTAATCATGGAACATCATTCCCCCATCTGATCTTGGTCTTTTGTCAGCTCTTCCTGGTCCTATTTGTGATGTTAACACTACTGAAATTACTCTGATACTTTAAAATCTTGAAAATAACGTAAGTACATCATGCTAACGAATTGATGACTCCCAAGTTTTAAAATGTAATAGGCCAAACACGACTTGGTTACTTTCTCAAGTAAGGGCCGAATCCGTAAAATGTGCTCGTTATAAATTGTCTGGAAAACCTGGAAAAGTCGGGGAAATTTAATTGAAGATTCGGCCAGTCACCCATGTGTAGTTTGGTTGTGAAGCGCATGTTGTGACCCAAGAAATGTCTTGTCGTTTGCCATAGCGGAACCCCATTCAGGTGACGGAGAACAAGTCCATGCCGTGGAGTCCTGCTGAAAAGCGACGGTCCAGAGCACAGTGTAGCGGGTCATTTTTTCACCTCCCCAACGCCCCTACATGGTATGGTTACCATCTTTAATTAAAAACATCCTGCTGTATTGTTACCATCTTAGAATGAATTTAGATCAACTTGCTGCTATTATAAGATCCTTACAAGTAAGAATTTTGCCTAAACACCCGAGCTAATTGAAGAAGCGAGATATTTTGAGGAGTGCACATGTTTCATTTTGGACCAAAGTTAACAAAAACACACGCAACAACAATGTTGTCAATACCAAAATGCACAGTTTGCACGAGAAAAAAAAAGCATTTTGAAGAAAAAACTGGTACGATTAGAAAAAGCGTTGGTCCGAAGTTGACCGTTTTTGGACATTAGTTAATGTCGTTGTTGAATAACTCGGTGCGTCGATGATCTGCACCAACTCGGTTTTTTTGTTTGTTTGGTTATATTTATATACAAGACGGAAGGAGAGCTAGAAAGTCAGATTTTTCACTTTGTCAAATTACTTGAAACATGTTTGTAAAGTCAAATTTTGTTACTTGCATTGCCAATGGAGTAATGCATCTAAACATGTGCATTTTCAATAAACTTTCCAAACCTAACTATCGAATGTTTCGTTGCGTCGTAAATACTGTTTTCAGTATTTCAAACTTTGCTCCTATAATAGGGACCCTACACGGCTAGTAATACTATTTCAACAAATACGGACAGTAATACTGATCTTGTATTGAGCATGAACTGATGAATTGATGTCCATTCTTATTTCTGACGATTATCAGAATTTTTGGATAAATTGCTGTAAATATATGGACAGCAACACTGACCGTGCTTTTAGATAACTTAGTAAAAATGCATACAGTAATACCATAGCTAACTGACTGTGTAATGAACACTGTATTGATGTTCCATTCTCATTGCTGACAATTTTATGAATTTTGAGTACCTTGCTGTAAATGTGGATGATAATACGAACAGTAAGTAAGGACAGTTTTTAGCCGACACTACACGATCAGTGCTACTGTCATCATTTTGATACAGACAGAAGGTTATCAGAAAATGAGATAATCGTCAGTAATGAGAATAGGACATCAGTACTGCGCTAGTTACACTATCAGTTTTAATGTCCGTATCTGTTGAAACTGACAGTATTAGTAGCTGGGTACGGTCCACTTTCGGATAGTTTACTGTCAGTTTTGGAATAATGACTGCAACATGACTGTAGGATCTTAAAAAAAAAGATGATTGAAGGTTAAGAAAATTAAGCCATTATGATGAAGTTTTATTACAGAAACAAAGGGAGTTTACGAACATCGTGACAGTTTGAAGATTCTTTGGTTGCGTTTATAGAATATCCGATGATAGCGATGTTGTGTCGTCGATGTGAATGGATACGATGTGGTGACCGGGAACCATGGCCAAGCCCAGGTAGCGGGGATCTTCCTCTAAACAATCTTCTGTGAAATTCAGAAACTGATGGTTACAAATCTGTAAGGGTTGGTGTCCATTTGAGAGCAGAGCGTATATGGTTAGTGCTCTGGGGCAAATTCATATTCATTTTTTGAAGAGCTAGCAGTGGATGCTCTCAGCTCTCAACTGGACACCAATCCCATTTGACCAGATGACGTACCATCGTCCATCTTGAGATATTCACTACACGACCCCAAGATGACATTCCTGCCCTTGTCAGTGCACAGAAATATCCCGACGAGGGTGCGTCCGTCTGTCATTTCGATTTTCATGTTCTTGTTCAGCCAGCCTTCCAGTTTGAGACGTCCTGCGCTTGCTGGTGCCTGTTTTTTTTTTGGTGAAAAGGTTAATTTTCGATCAAAAATCGGATTGACATTGAACCACACTGGTCAGGTTTGTATCATGATTTAACTTGATTCTGATAAATACCTGCTCTCGTGATTCAGGCTCGTCGCCTTTGGAAGTGGAGTCGTTTTCGAGGCCGCTGATTAACGAGCCTGAGTCGTTCATCTTCATTTTGAACGCAGATTTTCGATTTTACAATTAGCGAAATTTTGCGATTTCACAGCCTTGTGGGCGCCGCCATCTTGAATGCCTCTCTCGGTTCACATTTTTACCGCTTGGTGGCGCCTCGGTAGGCCAGCCCGTATGGAACGTTTTGGTGGGAAAAAGGAATTCCTTTCACTAGACTGGAAAACAATTTGTATGAAAGTACAAGGTTTTGTTGGTGAGTCTTATTTTTGCTTTGTCCTTCATTTGCTGGTTCGTATTTCTGTGCGTAATCTGACAGTTTTTAAGAAAGAAAGGCGATGAAAGCTAGTGTTGATCAATGATTTTCTGAAATGGACTGTGTATATTAAAACGTTACATGGCAAAGCTACAGTTGGCAAAAAAAGTCTGTGAACACTATGAAAATTGTCGTTTACAAGAAAAATAAATGACGTACATTGTTCAAAGTACAGCTAAAATAATGCATACATTACATAGTTTACG
>JAQGAF010004502.1:0-14222 GCA_034687865.1 Kryphioiulus occultus
GGGCCAGCTGGGTTTCACATGATCTCCCTTTTCTAAAACCATGCTGAGTGTCGCTGATTAGAGATTGAGAATTTAGGTGCGAAATCACATTGGTATAGATTATATGTTCTAGTAATTTGCAAAACACGGATGTGAGAGACACAGGACGATAACTAGCTGGATCTGACTCTGACCCAGCCGCTGACCCTAGAAACAACTCCGGTCTCTAAAGATTGTTGAAAAATTACAGTTAAGAATGAAGTTAGTTCAATAGCCAACTCCTTGATCCCAACAAATTGTCTGGTCCTGACGAACTGCCTCCCAAAATATTAAGGGACAAGAGGAGGCATTTCACTCCCTCCTGACTAACAACAATTTTCGGCATAATTTTATCAGTAAGCATGGGGAAATCTTGTAAGGAATTTGTGTGTTCTGAAGTAAAGACACTTTGGAATTGATGATTAAGAATGTTAGCTGGATCCGTGCTACCATAATGACTAATCGTCGTGATAACAATTTTGCTTGATAGTTTGGTTACTACTGGAGGCGACAATCCAACTTTAATGAACCCTTTGATTATTTAATAAAAAAAATAATTAAAAATTGATTACAGGGTCGTTGGCGCCATCTATTGACAATATTGGGCAACTAGAATAAAAAATCAATCTTTAATTATACAATTTTTAACATGGCAGAGGTGGGAAGGGAACTGCCCATTAAACTTCATTGTTGCCTGAGCACACACGAATCGCTGAGGTATACCACAGTGGTTCATCGCTCTGTCGCAGGGATTTCACGCAGGATTTTATTTCGGGAGTGCTTAACCACATTTCCTATAACAAATTTCGGAATTTATTTTGAGACGAGAAAATTACTACCAAAAAGTGAAAATTTTGGGAGGGGCTGCAGCCCCCTCAGCCCCCCCTTGGGTACGGCACTGCTCTGTCGAACTAACTTCCTGGGGATGAATTTATTGACACCATTCTTAATGGTATCTCTAAACTGATCCCATTTTTGATCCATACTGGAGAGGGATACAAGTACAGCAGTATTTGGTGAAAACTTTTCGAGAATGTGACTCTTTAGCCTAAACCAGTCTGCTCTGTTGTACTGTAAAACAAGTTGTTTTTTTGAGGAAGATATTTTAGAGAAAAGTAAGAAGTCAGTTATCGATAGCTGAGCATGGTCACCAATGCCAGCAACCGTCTTATTTGTTAATTTCTCTAGAGTGTTCAGCTAGGACATCCAAAAAAGTCCGAGAATTTACATAGTAGGGAGTGACTGGAATGTGCGAACAATTGTCCCAGTCTATACCAGGGAGGTTGAAGTCCCCCTATGATGATAATAGGGTCCCTATGCTGTGAGTGTACCTGGTTTAGTGCACGAGCAAATTCATCAATATGTATTGCAAGGTCGTTGGGCCTGTAAAACAAGAATAAAAGTAGTCCGTTTTTTAGATGCGTGCTGCAAATTATAAGTTCACATTCAGTTTCCAGGGCTGTTTCCCTAGTAGAGATAATTTCACTTGAGTGAGCAATAAAAACTCCACCATATAGCCATCACCTCTATCCCCATGATAGGCTGTTAGGCTGCTTGGAAATTAGTCTGCTGTGGAGTGCTCTGGAGAGAACCAGGATTCAGAGCCAAAAATGATATCTGGTGCTTCAGATTCCACTAATTCTCGAAATTTTAGTGTTTTATTTTTTAAGCTTTGACAGTTAATTGTGATTAATTTTAAGCTTTTCATCTCATGATTGCATGGCTTAAATATGGGAAAATCCCCCATTTTATTTACCTCTAGTTTCCCTGTTCCATTCTGAGTACCGCCTTACTCAGAACAGAACAAAGAACTAGCTTACGCTGAGCAGACAGGTGGAGGCCATCATGCAAGAGATACTTCCTGGGGTCACGCAACAGATCCCAGGTCGCATCAGCAAACATCGCCCTCTCACTACGGCAGACGGCAGAAATCTCACGATTAAACTGCCGCAACGAGTAGCCAGGTAGAACGCCGTCGAACCGTGGCAGGATGGATGAAATTACAACTCCTGCCTCAGGTCTAACGTCACATATCCTCATGACCAAGTGGCAAAGGCGCTCAGCTAAACCCATTGGTGAGTCCATTTGCACATTGTTCATGCTGGCATGTACCACCACTACGTGTTTAGGGCTGGCTGTAGAAAGCCCTGCCCCAATCCGAGTGGTTACGTGCTCGACTTGGGTCCCTGGAAAAGCACAATGGTGTCGCCCGACCAGGCCCACCGACACGTACATCATGCGTGATGGAGTCACCAACAAGGTGAACCTCCCGAGATCCGGTCAACTGTTGGTTGGTGATCAATGCCTGAGGAGATGATTCCTCATCCTCCACCAAAGCATCAAACCAGTTGGCCACCGTAGTGCCAGTGGCACTAGCCCCAACAGACTGCCATCTCCCAGCAGGCCGCCGAGATCGCCTACCTCTGCCCACTCTCTCCCACCTAGGCTCCTCCTCGATGCCCACTGTATAGGATGACTGTTCGCAGAACAAACTCAACCCCCTACAGTGGCATCCACCATCTTGCTGGACACCCAATCCATCTGGCAGGCAGCTGTCTTCACTGTTCTGAGGGAGGAACTTAGGTGCCATTGGAGGAGCTCCTGGAGAGTAGCATTCCTCACCCTCAGCTCCTCGTTCTCCTTCCTCAGAGCAGCAACTTCATCAACCATCTTGCCAGTTGCAGAACGAGTCGTCCTGGCCAAGACAGGCGGGCTGGAAGGCATGGTGGAAACAATCTTAAAAAAAACGGGAAAAGTAACTGATTAAGCAAAAACAATGATTTCACAGCATGCAGCTTGGAATTCTGCAAATTTAGACACCAAAACCGTTCCTAGGGATTAAGATTGCAGATAGGTAGGCCCGGTTTAAGAATTCATGAGATTTGATTACTTGTATTACATATTGCAAACATTTGCAAACATATTTTTTTGTTGTATAAAATTTATGATCATTTTGAAATGAATAATCAGTATAGCCATATAGAAAAAAGAATATATTTTTTGAATATACTATCCTTATATTTAAAATATGCCATAATTGTATATATATGTTACCCATATGAAAAAATTATGTTTTTATATCTTTTTATCACATATATATATCATAGGCCAATATATATATATCAGTATATTTATAATATATTATTCATGTTTAATTTTTTCATATGGGTACTACGATCAATTTGCAAACATTTAAATAATTTTTATTGTTCACAGCAAAAAGGCCACCAGTAGAAGAAACTGCAAATTTTCTACAAAGTTTGCTTGCCAATCATGGGCCAAATTATCTTGAGAAACTGTTTGGAAACAAAGCCAGAGATGCACTAGCTCCATTAGGTGGAGTGCAAATGGTGGCAGTGACTCTATCAGGTTTGTGACATTCTTATTTCTTTAAATTAATCCACTTAGTCTGAAAGATATTATTTATTAATGACAATTATATATTCTCATTATTTTATTTAGTGTTTTATGGGTTGAAATCACTCACAAACTATCAGTGATGTTTGTGGAACAATAACAGCATTATTCCAGTTTTCAATAACATTAAATATTTCGAATGAATTATTTGTAGATTTATTACAAAAATAAGCAACACATTCTTTAAATATATTTTCATTCTCTAATATATCCATGTAGCATATCCTGAATATTTTCTAAAAATGCCACATGGATATATTAATGCTTTTTTCCAAATTTCCTTTCTACTTGCATACATTTCACGGAATTTGTTAATTGCAATAAATTAGATGCAATAACATAGGATATTTGGAAAAAATTATTAATATATTCATGTAGCATATTCTGAACATATACTGAAAATGGTACATGGATTATAATAAACAGCATGGAAGTTTATAAGTTCAATACTATTAAACAAATGTCTTAATTAAGCCAATCATTATTGTTGTAACCGTGATAATTGTTATTTTTATTTCAGTATTATATTCTTCGAATACCGTATTCATCGTTTCTTATAGAAATGTTGTTTAAATTGCCTATGACGTTCCCTCAATTTATGTTTTTCAGAAATACTTTTTGTGAATAAACGTGATTTAAAATCCTTTTTTGCAGGAGTTTTTTTGTGCCTATGGCAATTTTCCGCCCTCAGTCCATTGATATTTCTAAATCATTTTGTTGATTTTTGCCATGACAATGTTTAAAATACATCACATTGTCATTAACATTTATCTATGCTATGTCGGTGAAAACAGACCTAGTTTTTACAAAACTTTCGCCTAAAATCAAAATGAATTGTGAAATGCCTATATATTTCTTACATTGAATTGCAGGTTTAAATTATCATTTGTGATCTTTTTTTTTCTAAAAATGTCACCTACAGCATATTTGTTACACACCCACAAAAATAATGCCTAAAAGAAACCTAAAAGAAACTTCGTACACCCAGATGAAATTCCTCAGGGAGGGCCTCTCTGGAGCAGGGACTAAGCCGTATACACCAGAAATATACATAATAATAGAAACACTTGCTATATACACCAAGAATACTTTTGAAATACACTTGTTACAAGTTCTGACATTCTCCAATGGAATTTTATAATATTTATTTATTTATTTATTAACAATGACATCTGTGTTGTTTGAGCTTGGATATAAAATCTGGAGATCTTGCTAACCAAAGAAAATATTGAAGTTGCCTTTCCAGCTCTTCAAATTATATGTAGTCAACATGGACAAATTCTATTCCCCAGTCTGTAAATATTCCCTTAATGTTATATACCTAATTCTTCTCCAAAAAATCTTTCTGTGTGTGAGTTAGGTGGGGTTTCTTAACTCTGCAAATAACCTATTGGTACTCACCAAAAAACCCGGGAGTGCTTGTTATACAAAGGTTCCACTATGCACACATACTGCTATACTCGCACCATACAAATAAAAATTCAATGTCCAGCTGACTGACACTTACCCCCATCTTTTCTGATATATACTGGTACGCCATTTTCCTATTGTTCTTTGTTGTTAGAAATCACAGGGGAAAACCTTACCTTGGGTTTTGGGTGGAGGTAAGGTTTGAGAAAAAAAACTTGACCTATAGTATAGCCTTTGGGAAATGTAAAGATCAAACTGAAAAATAAAGATGATTCACATAGTCTTTCAAAAAAAAACATTTTTTCTTATATATACCAATACGCCATTTTCCTATTGTTCTTTGGGGTTGGAAATCACAGAGGAAAACCTTACCTTGAGTTTTTAACCCAAGTTTTTAAACTAACCCACAACCTATCCTAAACTACACATAACCTAACCTAAACCTAACCTCACTTAACCTATACTTAGCCTAACCTACACCTAACCTATACTTAACCTAACTTTTTCATAACTTAACTTATGCGAACAAATGTTGGCGAACAGCTTTCAGGAACAATTTTTGACGAACAACTTTCCGGACACCAACATGGAAAAGAAATGCATTTCGAAATAATAATATGCAATGCATTTTGAAATATATTTCAAAATACGTGTAGATTGATACATTAATATATTGCAAAATGCATAGGAAAACGAATTTCCTGAGTATTCAACAATTTATATTGCAATGCATTTCAAATGTATTGCAGAATGCATTTCATGATGTCTTCAGTGATTTATGAAATGCATTTTTGCATGCATTTTAAAATATATGACAGATGAATTTCAGAATGTATTTTCCAATGCATATGGTGATACATTGCTTAATGCATTGAATAATGTACTGTACTGACAATTGTATTGTATTGATGATATTAATGCTGAACATTACCACAATTTCTAAATTTCATATCATAAACCTCACAATTTCTAAATTAAAGATATCAGTAGCAATGCAAATTAGCTTCTTAATGTTACACCAATGGGAACATCCCAAATTGGCTACTCAATTATGTATAATGCATTGTTCACTGTATTTTAAATTACAGTACTAAAATACATTGCAGTATGCATTTAGAATTTATTTGCTGTGAATGGCTTGCTGCAAAATACATTTCCAATACAGTTGCAGTACATTTCCCAATTTGCAATGCATTTGAAAATGTATTTAAAATGCATTTCCTTTTCATGTGGGCACTGTTCCTTCCAATCATGTAGAGACTGTATTATTATTCTGATTAATGTAGCATCATCATTGTTTTCTCGTTTCAGAAAGTCAGACAATTGAGGACTTTGGTAAAGCACTGCATTTAATGCGATCGGATCTGGAACATCTTCGGAACGTTTTTCTGGCGGTTGAGAACGGCGATTTGGGTATGCTTAAGAGTCTCGGGATCAAAGACTCTGAATTGGGAGATGTGAAATTTTTTTTGCAAAAGTTAGTCAAAACTGGATTTATGGATTAGATAACCACCGCCATGTTATTTTAACAGACAATCCCGCAACCCAAAACCCCTCACTCTAATGACACAATCAAGGGCATTGTCACAAGGGACTTTTGCTTATAGTTAACAAAGGGACAATCACGATTTAAGAGGGTCTTAAATCATGCACATGCAATGGTTATTTCTAACAAAAACTCCAGTTTGATTCTTTAAATTTCAGTCATTCTTTAAATGTTTCGCTTGATGTTCAAACAATTTTGAATGTATTTGTTTTAATTTGGACCGCTTTAAATTAACCGTTGAAACAAAACTGTTTCTATAAAAGGGTGGTATTTGATTATTTTGGAGTCATCTACAGTATCATTAATTCCATGAAAACTAATTTTGAAAAAGATAAAAAATAAATTTATAAAAAAAGAAGTAATCTTATAATAGAGATAACATTTTTCTTTAAAAAAGATGGAATATACACATTAATTACGGAATATATTTCGGAAAGCATACCATGGCATGTATAAAGGATAAGATCAACTTAGAATATAATCTTGAGTAATGATACGAGTTTAAGCAACTTTTTTTAAAACTACTTTCAGTCGAAAATAAAGAAAACATTATTTGCAAAAACAGGCACCATTTGAGCTCTACAAAACGTAATATTTTTTTAATAAGTGGTTTTTTCATCGTTGGTGAATGGGCAAATTTTAATCCCATGGAGATATATTAATCTTTGTTTTTGAATTATTATTTATTGAATTTTGAATTATGAATTATGCACATAATGTATTATTTCCTCTGCCTAGCTAGGTTACTAGCAAAAGTTTAAGGTGACAGCTTGGTAGTACATGTATTTTAAGTTCCTATTATATTCTGGTCAGTTTTTAAGATGTTTTCATTGTCACCTTTATATCTATTTAAGATTTCCCCCAAACATTTATACCAAAAGAGATATTCAGCAGGCTTAAATGGTGCATGCTACAAATCTAAAAACTGTTCTTCCAACGACCTTCTAAAATTCATTACTGAAACGAAAAACATCCATCTAGCCTAAATACCTTGCACAACCTCTAAATTAAAACAAATGAATGTATTTCTTTAAGAGTTCCAAGAAAACTGTTGACGATTGTTCGTATATTATAACTTATTTTCTTCTATAATTTCAAATAAGGTATATCGACTGTTTCATATTGTATCTACATCTTAATTGCTCTATTTTTCATATTGTTAATGGCTAATGTATGGCAAAACTACTTACATGTTATTCATGCCATCTTTGACTAATTCAAGCATTTTTCATTTATGCATTTTTAAAGATTTAAAAGTTGTTTAGTTGATAATTGTGTGATATATATGTTCATGTATATCATTGGAATCTGATGGTCATTGGAACCACGAAATCAAAGTTGTTAACAAAATACACGAATATTTTAGAGAACATGACAAGAAAAGAAAGTGTAATTTTTATTATTTTTATTGAGCAGTGAATCGTATGCTCTCCATAACAATATTTATAATGACAAAGCTTAATTGGATAAAATTACACACATTCTACTTGAACAAAATTGACATCATGTCTTAGGCATATCGGAAATGTATTTAACATGTCTGAAACCTGTTCTATCTAATCTTTGAACATGTTCGTTATCTTGTTTAATATGATAATTGTGTTGCAAGCGATCTCAAGTCTTACAAGTGTTGAATATGCAGAAACTTAAATAATAACGAATCAGTGTTTCCATCCCAATTAACCGTCCATTTACGCAAATGATAATATGCTGTTATCTCAACCTGCATCCAGAAACACTGTGATCATACAGCCCTATTATAGTAATTGATTGTGTATAAGGTGTAAATCATGGCGAACAATCACTTGTGATGAAAATTTTCTGCAAGGGCAAATTTTGTTTCAAATTGTTAAGGTGTATGGGCATGGTGTTCTCAAGATTGTGATTTACAAGAGTTTGATCTCTTGCTCAATAATTCATCGTTATATGCAAGTCACTACTGTTTGTTACATTTATTTCTCGCGTGTTCAATAAGTGAAGCAAAGACTTGTCATTACACCAACTCACATTTCTAAAGAAAACGCTATTCTGACCTGAATGGCCCACATGTAATGGTAATGCATTATAAGACATGCATTGGAAAATACATTTTAAAATATTTTTAGATTGAGACAAATTTAGTTTCAAACTGAAATGACAAATATATTTGGAAATGCGTTTGTAATACATTATGGAATGCATATTGCAATGTACCGGTGTTATGTGTGTTGGAGAAATTGTTGCGTAATGCATACTGTAAAGTAAGCTTAGGTCGTGTGCATTGAAGATATGTTGCATAATGCATAGTGTAATGTATTCTGTTGGATACCAATTCTGTTTGCACTGAAGAATGCATTTTACAATTTGTATTCTATGCATGTTGTTATATTTCATAATTTCAAGGTTTAAAAAATCCCAATTCTGAATTTAAAAAGCATGGTATGGTAATGCATTTAGAAATGCATCATAAGACATGCATTAGAAAATACGTTTTAAAATGTCTTTGGATTGAGACAAATTTAGTTTCAAACTGTATTGACAAATATATTTGAAAGTTCGTTTGAAATACATTATGGAATGCATATTGCAATGTATTATGTGTGTAAGGGAATGTGTTGTGTAATGCACACTGTAATGTAAGCTTAGTTTGCATTGAAGAATGCATTTTACCATTTAAATTCCATAAATTGTAAAATGTCAAAAGCCTTGTTATATTTCCTAATTTCAAGGTTTAAAAATCCCAATTCTGAATTTAACAAACATCTAAAACTTTCAATAAACTGGCAATGAAATAAAGTATAAAATTCAAAAATAAATCAATTTAATTCAATTCAATGCCGCACACATACATTTTTAAGTATGTCCTTTCAAATACATTGTGATATATACAAGTCAGTATATTTCATAATGCATTGTAAAATGCTTTAGTCAATTTTTCTTAATTTCAAGGTTTCAAAAATCCCAATTCTGAATTTAAAAAACATCTAAAATATTCAATAAATAAATTAGAACTGGCAATGAAATCAAGTTTAAAATTCAAAAATACATTAATTTTATTCAATTCAATGCAGCACACCTATCTTTTTTAAGTGTGTTTCAACTACGTTGTGAAATACACAAGCCAGCATATTTTAAAATGCATTGTAAAATGCTTTAGTGAAATTCATTGTTGTTTACATTACCAAATGTATTTCGAGTTGCCATAAAACAACCAATGCATTTGCAATATTTTTTGCAATTCGTAATGCATTTCCTTTCCATGTGGGGGAGTCTTCAAATTGGAAACATGTTCATCTGTTTGCAAATACAATTGATGTTTTGGTTGAAGGACAATTCATTTTCTGTCCCATTTTCGTTTCATAACAGTTTCATTTCTCATCGTTTTATTATTCGTGGTTGCTTGTATAATATATGATCAACCTTCAACTCATATTGGCCAGTACACCAAATTACCAAATTCATAGAGTAAATCAACTAAAAATCAAGGTTGCAACAGCATAATCCGTCTTGTTGGAGTTCAACTTCTGAAAATTCATTTTTTACTGTTTATATACAAATATATATTTGCAATTTCTTTAGAAAAACATATGAGTGCAATGACCCAAACGTCCTATAGGCTACTGCCTCCATCCGCCCATTTTTGCCATTTTCTAATTGTCTTTTCAAGTGATTACATATGTGTAGGGCTAGCCATTAGTTGAGCCATTTTGTCGCCAATAATCCTAAGTGTTACTGAATATTTTAAAAAATGAATCCTGCCTGATATCGAATATTTTATGAGAGCTGCAATATATACCAATATGAATGTCCGCCCAAACTTGCGAATGTTTCATAATGCATTTTTATTCGCTGTTTAGGAGTTGATGGGGTTTTAAACCCAAAAGGTTATATTAATAATTCTTTCTGATAATAATTTTTTCGAATTCCTATACGTGTAACCATGAAATATGCCACCTAGCCAATGTGTGCAATTCTTAAGTAATGTACAGAATGCCGGCCATTTTCAGAAATGCATTACTGCAATGGTATTGATGGTAGTCCAACCATTACCTCGGTAATCTAAATAATAAACTGTCCAAAAAATCTGTCCAATATTGCACAAATTGCCTTACGATTTTCGACATTACATACATTGCCTAGCTGTTCATATTCAAGGTAATTGGCGTCTGTGATTGCAAAGTAGCTTAACTTATTAATTCAGTGTACTGTACATGTATGTCACATCAACTAATGCATTTTCAAATAGTAAATCACGCCTAGATTTTAGCGAAAACCCCCTCAACCCCTAAATACTAGACTTTACTTTAGCTTCTTGAGAATTGTCTTTGTGATCTATACATGTATATTCTCGATTTTTTATTTCTGATATTGTCTCATGTAAATAACCTGCTAGAAAACTTAAAATAAAGAATAATTGCTTTTTGAATGTGTTTATGCAATTTCTAGGCCAGCAGAATTAGTAGAGGATACAGATTAATTTCAGTTATCCCAATTTCAATTTCATATATCCATCAGTTATCCGTATATATTATCCATATATTGAAAATATACCAAAATTGGCCTGATTTCACATATGGTTAATATAATTATTATGTAGAATCAATACATTAATTGGTAATAATGTATATTATAAATGCTGATAAAATATATATGTAATATATTGTATCATGTGTAAAAAAAATTATATGAGGAATATAATGCACATATACCCACACATTTTCCATTAATGTGACATACATGACTATTCATTATGAAAAAATATATTCTTAATATAATATGAATATATTTGTCTTCGTTATATATTATTACCCAAATATTTGTCATATACAGTATTACAAATATATTCCTTTTTTAAACTGTATGTGTAATGTGTTAAGAATATATATATATATCACTCGCATATAATTTTTACAAATGGGAAGTATTTACATTAACTAATAAATATATATTTCCAGATTTGTTTTGAACAAATATTTTGATAATAATGTATGATGTAGACATACATTATATTCATAATATATTAAGAATATATTCTCAATAAGGCATCATAATATATAACGAAAAATATATCCCTAATAATAATTGTCTTCGTTATTTATTATTACCAAAGTATTTGTCCTATATTGCAAACATAATTCCTTTTTTAAATATATGTGTAATATATTTCGAATATTTATCTGTATATTTATAATATATTATTCACATATAATTTTTCCATATGAGATAACCAATGTAAGAGATTCATATTCATATATTTCATATATTTTACATTTTCACATAGGTTATAAATTTTACATTTTTTACACTTTTTGATCCCTGAGCAGGCTTTGCATACCTTTTGACGAATTTCGAAAATGTTTTGTTTTCAAAACTGTAAAGCAAGGTGCTTAAAACTGGTGTCCTAAAATGATAACTACGTGTAATTTTAAAAATCCATTTGGGAAGATCGTGTATGTTCTAACAACTGAAAGTACAATAATTGTATTTCAAACTGTGGGTGGATTTGAATCAAATTGAAGAAGTAATTGCTGCAGATAGGTTTTAGTAGGCCTATATTCTAACATTTTTAAAATCTACATGTATTTCAGGGATATTTGCTATTTTTTCTGAAATTAGATGCGAAAACAGAACTGAATAATTGTTGATAATGCTTTCTAAAATTGCCCTCAAACATTATTTCGTTCTAATTCTTGCTGAAATATATTTCATGGAAAATACGAGTAGTTTTTCAGACATTTTTTCATGCGAATCAGTTTTTAGAGAAATTGTGTCCCACCTGGATGACGTCATTTTATAAAAACCCTAACATCTCAGACAACTTGGAGAAGGTAAAAATTTGGTGTGCTAATTAGGTTAGAGGGACTTTGAAATGTCAGGAAAATTCGATCAAATTCACATAAACCAAATATAATGAGAACGGTTTTTTTTAAGAAGGTACTTCGAAAAGTGTGACCAAAAATTTCATCTTTTAAAATAACTCATTTTCCGACTAGAATTTAGATAGTTTGCTCCAGCCAATGGATTAATTTTTAAAGATAGATTTTATAGTTAATTTATAAAAAATGGGATAAAGTCCATAATTTTATTTATTTATTTTTTTAAAAATTTCCATGTAAAATGTTAGGTTTCATTGCAAAAGTCGTCGTTTTCCGACGATGACGTCATTTTTTGCAAAAAAAATGCACCAAAATTACGTGATGTCGTCTTCTGGGAAAAATGACGTCTTTGGACGTCCTTTTTTGTCGATTTTGTTAATTATATACACTGATGCGTACCATTGTTGAGACTTACTTATTTTGTATTATTTTTGGAAAACACATTTTTAATTAATTTAGTTAATTTATATCAAAATTGGGATAAAATCCATCATTTTTTAAATTTTCATGTAAAATGTCAGGTTTCAGCTTAAAAGTCGTCGTTTTCCGACCATGACGTCATTTTTTGCAAAAAAAATTTACCAAAATTACGTGATTTACGTGATGTCGTCTCTGGGAAAAATGACGTTTTAATTTGGACATCTTGTTTTTGGTGATTTTGTTAAATATATACACTGATGCGTACCATTGTTGGGAATTACTTATTTTGTATTATTTTTGGAAAACACATTTTTAGTTAATTTATAAAAAAATTGGGATAAAATCCATCATTTTTTTAAATTTTCATGAAAAATGTCAGGTTTTATCTTAAAAGTCGTCGTTTTCCGACCATGCCGTCATTTTTTGCAAAAAGAAAATGTACCAAAATTACGTGATGTCGTCTTCTGGGAAAAACGACGTCTGTTTTGGCGATTTTGTTAATTATATACACTGATGCGTACATTGTTGGGAATTACTTATTTTCTATTATCTTTGAAAAACACATGAAACTTATTTACAGGGTATGATGACTTTTCAGTTGATTTTTTCATATATGGTAGCGTTTATGTATGAACAGCCCTCGCTAGCTGCTTCAGGTTAGCTTAAGACGCGTTTGGGTGAAGCGCCATAACGGCTTCCATATCTCTGAGACTGACTGTCATTGCATTGTGGCTGCCATTGCTGCGTTTTCACTTTTCAGCCGAATAACGAAAGCTCTTTTTTGACCGTTTTACTTCCCAGGGCGTTTTTTTTGAAACCCTAATATAGCATTAAGGCTGACAAATGGCCCCTCCATTGGCGTGCGAGCACTGCGATCGGACTTTCACGAAACGGTAACGTAGCTTTCATCACGTTCTTATTCGTTGAGGTTGGTTGGTATTTCGTTGTGCTCATTCCTACATGTACATGTATGCAGGTGTGGGCACCAGACTGGCACTTTGAGTCGCGTATAAATGCATATGTAGCTTGTGATATTCGAAACGATATTTTCGGTAATTGTGTAGCGAAAGCTGATCTCGAATTTCCACGCTGTACTTCTGCAAGCCTTGGTCATAGCATATGTACTAGTAGGTGAACGATATGCCCTGGTTCAGCTCATCGCTTTGGCGCATCAGAGCGCATGCGCTGGTCATGAGTAGCCGTAGGGATCGTGCATAAACGACGTGATGTCCAAGGTTTGAGGTGGAGTGGGGCATTCCAGAAGAATACTTGACTGGGTGTAGAAAATAATTGAAAATGAAATGGGCCATTGTAAGCCGGTGAAGGAGTTAAATTCCTCGTGTTACATTTTATTTTATACTATGTTTTTTAAAAACACGCAAATCAATAAAAAATTAACTTACCAGTTATTCAGCATACCTTACTTGAGTGCATGATTGATAGAAATATCAGCAATATGCTGATAATTTTTTTATTCGTGATTTACTTCGTTCCGATTTGAATTACACTTTCCAGGTGTCGTTCTTTTCTCGTCGTAACCATGGCAACGGCTCGTT
>JAQGAF010004503.1:0-14218 GCA_034687865.1 Kryphioiulus occultus
ATATCGGGGGACCGTTAGGGGCAAAGGTCACGCGGGAGAGGAACCGGTACGCGAGCACGATGAGCGGATGGATTTCACGGCGATTCGGTGCGCGTATGGAGTCTGATATGGGCGGGCATGATGGGAACAGCTTCTCCGTAAAATCGGATTTTATGGCCAAAAAAAGTCAAAATTGGGAATTTGAAACAGTTGAAAAAAACAACCCAGCATGCAGGTCACGACAACTGAAACAGAAATTGCTAGTTCCAGTTTGTGTTTGTTCCAGACATGATTATTCAAAATGAATGTGGACGACATATGATTCCAAAACCAACAACAAGGTAATAGAAACACGAATACAGCTAAACTTATTGAAAGTTACACATACTGCATTTCTCAATTACTGTACCAGTGATTGGCCATGATTCACTCAAATTCTCAAGTAAATTTCCCTGTCATTCCATGACAACTTTTCAGACATTTCCCGGACCCAATGGACCCAAGCTATTTCGATAACAATAGCCGAATAACAAGAACAGGCGATCGTTACGTAATTTGAATTCTTACGTATAACGCATCATTTAACTCTACAAAGTTATTTGCAACTAAAAAACTATTTATATTGGTTTCCTTATAATTTTTGTGTAAATTTGATACTTAAATTCCCAGATTCCTACATGCATCATACAGTATTTGAAAATCAATTGATCTATGCTGTCCACCAAAGTAAATTAATTAGTGCTTCTGTGGTTTCTCAACTAAGATACACCTTTGATATTCGTCATCATCGAATTCATTGTCATCAATCAGCTTTGTTTGACCCACAGACAGTCGCAAGTGCTGTATTTAGTCATTGGGGCTGCTGGTTTTTTTTGTCAATGAATATTGAAAATTTGGAAGAATATTCCTCGAAAGTTTCGCTATTCATATCAGATGGGACATCACTTTAGACATTTTCGTCCAAAACTTCTTATTCCTGATGTTTTTCGAATCCTCCATGACGGAATGTGATAACAATAAGCGAAATGTTGATTACAATAACCGATGATTTCACTGGGTATTTGTATAGGAGCGATTTCGACAATAATAAACGAATGATAACATTATCCGCGATCCCATTAAGCGGAGTCCACTGTAAGTGAAATGATGGATTTTCTCCCTAAGATGTTGAATTGGTTGATGCAAACTACATTATCTCAATTTCCCTGTCATTTTCACGAATTCCCTGATTTTTCCTGACCTACCAGAAATTGGGCACCCTGTACAACGTAACTGTATTCAAGAACATGATTACCCAAATGTGAAATTTAACCAAATTCGCTATCCACAAACTACGTAGCCATTTTAGGGGTTGGGGGGGTTGGCTCCATTTAAAAAACCTATAACCTGCTAAAATTTGAATTTTGACCATGATAAAATCAACCACAAAACTGAAATTCAAATTGGAAATACAGTTTGAGTAACCCACAAATATTCCATAACGGAGCTAAGGGTCAAGTCAGATGTTGTGACCAAGCATCACTTCCGCTTTGCTTACTGCAAGATCGCGTGTTAGCAGGAGGATCATTTGCTCGGCTCGGGGGTGAAAGGTCGCGAGGTTCCCGCCACAACTGAGCATCTTCGCGGCAGAGACAAAAGCTGTTCGTGCGCCTAATTAGGGGTCCTGGTCAGGGCACAAAAGACAGCCTGGGAAGACGGGAGGGGGCGGGGCCGAACAAAAAATAAATAAACAAATGAAAAAGCAGAAAGAAAAAGTGACGAATGGAGGATCAAAAAACGCGGGGAGTCAGTGAACTTGGAACGCAATAGGCTATAATTTCGGCCAACTGCCTCCTACCCCCGGGCACTACCTGGGCTTTACTGCGGAACCCAAAACGCCCAAAAAACGTGGAAAAAAAGCCAAATGAGCAAAAACAGGACGAAAAAAGCACCAACGAAAATTTCGGGTATTTTTTAATCGCTTCCCGAAAACAGGGATGCGTCCTCTTTGGGAATTTAAGAGCTAATGAAGGCCTGTACGAGCGTTAATATTTCACGTTATAAACACATACCGCACTGGCTAAATTCCTGGTGTTAGAAAATTAGTTTGTGTAAAAACGACATTTTCGTCCCATACCAGGATGGAGGAAGACGCCAGTTTCCCTTGTAGACGAGGAAGTTGGACGCACCCCTGTACTATACTTCCACTATACTGTACTATACTGAACAGGTTAGCACGCCAACGCATTTACAAATAACGAGCTTGAAATTATCATCATTACTCCAAGGAAGCAATTCGCGAACGAATGGTTCATTATTTTCCTCGGGAAAAATAAATACATCGTCAATCACTTCTAGAAGCTCGTCAGAGTCAAATGGCTTATAAATTCTTACCAACAATTCATTAGCAATCATTTATGAAACACTAAATTTCTGCCACAAAAACTTGCTGGTCCGTATCAGGTTAAGTGTGCTAGTGCTCATTTTTCACTGCCCTCTGGTGGACGTTTTGAACCTCATCACTTGTTTGATACATGAATGTATTAATACGCCTACTGTAATTTCTAATGAAAATCGAATTGTAATTCAAGCATGTGCGATTGTGAATTCTGCGAATATTGTATTTTATCGCAAAAATTATACATGTTATTTGCTAAGTAAGTTTCTTTTTTTAAAAAAATAATGAATATATGACTTAAAACACTTATTAGCTGCCCTTATTAAAAATATAGCAATTTCCTTTTTCCAGTATACTTCCAGGATTTTACAAAAAACTTGTTACAAATGATGGATTTTACCTCGTGTATTTAAAAATTAATTTAATTATAAATTAAGGAAATTGGGGTGTTTTTCACAAAAATGAGTTGTAGTGCATGTATCACAAATTTTTCCACTGTATTATAAAAAATGCCAGTAGCTTTCCAGGTTTTCCAGCGCAGTAGACATCCTGTTTTAGTACTAGGAACTATTTAACAAACTCCATAAATACTATTTTTGCGGAAATACAATTTAAAATATTCGTTTTTGAACTACCAATATAATAACTACCTGCTAATGGTTACTTTATGAGATGCAACTGCAAAGCAGGCAAGTGATAAAGCATTTTACGCAAGTTTGAAAAAAAAAAACAGATTTTGGCAATGGAGTCTCACATTCTACGGTTGCCATGGTTGACACGTGCGTCACCTCCTCGCGCATGGACACGTGATTATTCAACCAATCAACGCTCGCATGATGAGCGGCAAATTCGAACTCCGCAATAATCCGTGCACATGCAGAAAGCAATTGAAACTAAAATGATTTCCCTGCCATTTTTAAAAATATCTTGGCAATGCACTTCCGATTTCCGGTCCCAGACTCGGTTGAGCGGGCATAGTGGGTCGCCCCCCGTCACGCGGGTCAAAGGTTACCCGGAAGCGCGTCTGCACCTCGATTTAGGCGCACCCTCTGCCGCCTTCCCCCGCATCACGGTGACCCCCAAAACACGACCCCTGGCCGGGGGTCACTGGGGTCAACCAAAACGTTAATCCGCCATAAAGCGCCGCTCGCTTCCTGCATGTCGAGTCAGAAGGAGGCGGGGCGGGGAGTCGTGACCCCCACGAAGCCACCCCCACATCCGAAACAATACACCCCAGCCCCTTAATTGCATCACGTGGCGGGGCAAAATCATGACCCATTAAAAGCGGAATTTCCTCGTTTGTAACCCTTTTTGGTGCATGTGGCATACCGCAAACACCTCGTTGACCAGTTCCATTGTTTCAGCGTCCAAAAAACACCTAATTGGACAAATGTGTCCTAAAGCCAAGTTGCGTTTCAGGAAGGCGACACCAGGTCCAACTTCAGCACCCCCCCCCCCCCTAAAAAAAGATGGGGTAAAAAATGTGGGGATTCCTTTCTTAATGAGCACCCCACTCATTATAGGCGGCCTATTGTTCGTTAATAGACTAATTACGTCCGGCCTGATGATGGGTTTCGGGTTTCCAAACTACCGCAGACCCGCGAGGGTAGCCTGCTGTTGCTGCATGCCTCTTACAGAGGCTTGTTAAGGTCAAACATTGAGAGCAAATTCTTCCATATGTCTGCTACCTTTGAAAATTTCAGCGAATAGAAAATAAAAGAGAATGTTACGCCTTGAAGGGAGTAAAACATACGTCGAAATGTATAGATGTCAGTTTACACTAAAGCATTCGGAAAATTTAAGAAATGATAAAATGTTACCATATTTTGAGCATTAATTGCCACAACAGCCAAATTCAGCTTTGACATGCATCCATCAACTCAACATCTTTCCTTAATATGGCGAAAAATATGGTCAAAAATTAAATTAAATTTTCCACGAAATGAAATTTTAACTTCCTTAGCTTTTCCAGATTTTAAAAATAAATGCCAGACTAAGCTATGGTATATGTATTGCTTGTTATGTATGAATAACAGAGATAAAGAAAAAAAGTCCTCAGAAAACAGCAAATTACATTGAAAATTTCATTACTGATTTCTTCCCTAAACGAGATTCAAAATGACACTTCCACATTCTAAAGATGCATGGCGGCAGTGGCTAAGTGTTTCACCTCATGACTTTTGTGTTAACTAATAACTAAATTTGGGACCGAATAACTATTTATGTGAAAGTAAATGTAGGAATATGCCCTGCTCCAAATGTTAAAGAAATGATAAATTGTTCTCATATTTTGAGCATTAATTGCTACAACAGTCAAATTAAGCTTTGGCATGCATCCATCAATTCAACATCTTTCCTTAACATGGCGAAAAATGCGGTCAAAAATTAAATATCCCCCTTAACTTTTCCAGATTTTAAAAATAAATGCCAGAGTTTGAACCCTTATTGTCTAGTAGACAAGATGACGCCTGTCCTAGCAATCGCAATTTATCCTTTTGCGTTTATCATAACTTAACCTAATTTAAGCTAACCAAGATGAATTTATTTCTAGCTGCCCTAACCCCAGGCAATCACTGCCAGCCTACGAGCCGTTCGGAGAAACCCTCTTTCTCATAGCGTCTAGAAAGGCAGCAACAGGGCATATTCTGAAGAACATGTAATGTCCATTTAATACAGCGATCCACGACATCAAATTTCTTTCGTAATGTTGCCTAGTCAGTTGCACGCCTTCTCAAGAGTCGAGAAAAGGGTCAAGTGGATGTCGCCAAAGGTGTCAACTTTTTTGTCTCTCCACATGTCGCAGGCCTCTGATTTCTGATGCAGTTTCAGAGGTAGTGACGCCCACGTTCACCACAGCCCTAGGCAAGCCACCAATTAATTGAGGTATTTAAGATACGAATGAGCTATTCGATGAGCGACAGAAATCGTTCGTTACAATTAATTGAAACGACCTAATTAAGAGTTGTCCCGGACGCCAAGTTCATAAACAAGAAAACCAAGTCTGAAGAGTGTGTGGGCAACAATGGCTAGATTGGGTGGGAATCTCTTTTTTCAGCGAGTTCAGCAATCAAGTTCACTGTCGAGGAGATAACTTCCCCATGCTTATCGGCTCGGCGGCCATTTTTTATTGTTTTCGCTTTTTGGTATTAAACTAATAAAGCCATCGGGACAAATAAAAGTGGCAGGAGGCCAACAACCTCACGGCGTGCGAGCGAAGGCACCGATACAACAATAAAACCCAAAAAAAAATAACCGCCCCGTGGAATTCGACGAAATGAGAGCGAAATCCCACGCGGGGCAAGAATGTGCCCAATTCAAGATGGCCGCCGCCTCGGAATACATGATCAGCTTGTGCTGCTGCGATGATATTGGTTCGCATGTCAATGTCAGATTTATCGAAGAAATCAACTAAGATCGAGTGAAGTTTAACTAGATACAGGGTAAATTCCCTGACTTGCCAGGTTTTCCAGGATGAAAAAACTATTTCCCCCTAGCCATTAGTTTTCTCATCGACCAATATAAAGTAAAAACCACGTGCCCTAGTTTTAATATTGACCAGCGTGGCAAACAAATTCCAAGTTTTTAAATTTTTGACTTTTTTCTATAGAAGAAAAAAAATTAAGACTTTTGGAGACAAACCAACATAATTTTAGGATTTTTTCAAACCGTTAATTTTTAGAAAGCATTATGACACCACTATTGTTCTTTTAATATTGTATCGTAACATACGTAATTATGAATAAATATATGCGTTCATCTTTACTGGATGTTACAATACAAAATTAAAAAATCAAAAGTAGTGTCAAACTGAGCCTGTACCAAGCTAAAGGCTTTCAGCATTTAACTTAGTACATTGTACATGTACAAGCAGTTTGACAACGCAATGTACAGGATGCTTTTGTGCTTTTTTAAGACTTAGGACTTGTCTGCCACCCTGAATATCATTTTTAATCAATGGGATAATTGATGATACATATTGTACTTTTTTAATTAAGATTTTTAATTAGGAGTAGGCCTACTCGGGTGCTCAGAATTTATTTTCGTTTCGCAAATTATGATATTGCCATTATGAAGTAAAATAAAGGAAACCAATATATGGGCGTTTTCGTTTATCGTACAAAGTCAAGTTCTCCTAAAAACCACAGCACACCACACGCCATTATTACTCGAAATATGAAATTTCTTGGTTGAAATGACATTATAATTGAAAGGTTGGAAATCATCTGACTTTCCCAGGTTTCCCAGTCAGTTACAAATCTCCTAACTTCCCAGGATTTCCAGGTTCTGTGGGAACACTCAATCTAACTAAAACTCAGAGTACAGTCAATTGGCCTAAGCTGAGTCACATGGTTGATGGGAGGTCCCAAATCAAGATGGTCGCCACCAGGGTAGTTTTGCATGGGCCTGAATGGCACGTGATGCACGTACCAGCCTCCCACATCATCTGGAACAAGGCTGTACAAGGCCCCCTGGGTTATAAAAGCAAACCTTAATAATAATCAAAGCACGTTTCGACACGAAAAAAACAGGACAGTTTTTTTCAAATGCTAATGACCTCATTAGTTAATTAAAACTATGTACGCAATTCCGGCATTCTGGCACCGCTGCCATGGTGCCACATAATAAATGATCCTCCAGCATGCACCCTTCAAAAATTCATCCCGTCTTAGAAAAGCCCAGAAATTCTAAGCCCACAGCAAGAAGATGCTTGGAAGCAGTTGCCAGTTGCATTTTTATAAAGGGCTTCCAATAAAATTCTCAAATCGATTTCCCTGACAACTTTTCAGTCATTTCCATGTCATTTTACATATAAGATTTTTCAAAAACATCAAGTAAAATGATGGCTCATTTTTTACTAAAGATTGGTTGATAAAAACTATCTCGATTTCCCTGACATTCCCTGACTTTCCAGAAAGTGGTAACTGTCAGAAACGAACATCCCTCAAAATCGAAACTTTCCGTCATTTCCTTGATATTTTACATGAGATTTTTGATGGCACATTTTCACGAATTACCTGACATTCTCTGATTGAAACTAAATGCTAGAGCATGAGTATACCACAAATTTAAACGTCTTTTCAAATACATGTAGTTAGCATATTTTGCAACCCTACTTGAAAAGCCAATTTGAAAACATTTTCAAAGAACATTCAAAGCTATAAGGTGGCAACAGCGCCACCTATAACTAACTGCACGCAACGCATCACTGACCCTCGCATGAATAAAAATGAATAAAACTGCAATTGCAATTTTTTCCTGAAAAATTCATTTAAATTAAACGGCCAGGTATACGATCCAATGACCCTCGCACAAATCAGCTATAAACGGCGTCCATAAAATCAATCATCGAGATTCAAGGCCGACAAATTGACCAAAACAAAAGACGCCGACGGCTGGACAACGTCCTGCCAGGTCCGAGCGTTTCACTTTCATTTGTCAAGTTCGGTTAACTTTTTTTGGACAAATGTGACATTTATGGCGGATTGCATTAACGGGATCAGTCGGCGGCGCCATGCCATCGTCAAAAAAAGATATATTAACAGCAAAAAATACATAATGCCGAAAACTGTCATTGGCGAGAAAATTCGACAAAAGGAGTTCCCAATTACGTTATGCAAATGGCGAAAGGACATTCCGAACCTAACGGTCAAGCCGAAGCGATCGCGAGTCGTTGACCAGTGCAGGACGTCTGGTCAAGGAACGCTAAATTGCAGCCGGAATTTATGAGAGGATGGCCAAAAAAAAGCTGGACAACGTTTGGAAAGGAATTTTTCAAATATTCCTCCCTAGGCTCCCTTCATCCCCCTGGCGCAATTTGTATTCCAGAAAATTGTCTTTTCAAAAACCGACTGATCTCATTTCATTTGCATTTCTTGATTGTCATGGCGATTTTGATAAATCTTGTTGATCAGAAACAAATTTATCAAAAATTCACCTACAGAATTAGGTGAACCACACTGTACTCTGGATTTACCGCTTAATCTACGCTCGTACACGCAAACGCCATGAATATTTTAAAATTCCCAAGACATGACTTCATGGAAGAAGTCGATGTACAGTAGATGTACATGTACATGATGTATAGCAAAGAAATGTTCAAGAATGACTGATTTTCATTACGAAGAAAGTCGCAAAACTTTCAGTTTGTGCACGACTGTATGCTTAGCTCTGCTGGAGTGAATAGTTTCGTGTAATGTCAAATACTTTTCTCACGTATAACGTACATGTACACAGTAGTGTTTATATATACTGCATAATGTAACATGTATATTACAGCCACATATTCGTGTTTGACTTAGTTCATAGTCATTGAACCCAATACATGCAAAGTATTAGAGCTGTCCATGAGCTACTCTACCGGCAACAGCCAATAGACATTGCCGTAGAGACCCACAGAAAGATCCTGGACAACATCGAACATTGAAGAAAAGCGTTTGGCAACCCTTACCTGGATCTGCCGATGTTCTTGCTCCTGGTGGGCCACGGCCCGTTCCAACTGCTGCTTCCTGGAGCGCAAGGAGAGTGCCTCTGGATTCCCACTAAGTTCAAAGTCGTACTCAGTAAGACGCTCTCCATGACTTTGCACAGTGTCCGATTGACTCTGTTGGAGAAATTGACACAAATCAGAAATGAAGTCAACGAAATGAATGAAGTTCAAGCAAACGGTCAATGAAGCGTCAAAGGTTTCTTGGCACCCTGGCAACATACCAAGGCACTTTGGAACCTATCAATTTTACCATATAAAGGAGCCTAACTTACACTTTCGTCAATGCGTCGTTCCACCTTCGTTGGCTTCTCCAGGGGGGCCGTGGCTATGGGCACGTACTCGTTCCTTTCAACACTGAACTCCAGGACTGGGGCGTGCAAGCCACACAGAAAGTCGCCACACAGCTGAATTCGTGCGATTCTGAAGAGGTTTCGAATCATTTCCTAGAGACAACAGACAACCCTTGTAAATTGGGTCCGGAAAAGCTCGAATAGAATGGCCAGTGTAGGTACCTTGTCATAGGACTGCTTGCCAAACATGGGTTCCTGCACATGCCAAAGCAGAGGAACAAAGCCGGCCAAGGTGATATCTTCTGGCAACATCACGGGTTCATAACCTATATGAAAAAGAAAGCTTCCCCAATTAGCGAATATTCAGGGCGTATACCAGTACATGTGTTATATTCTTCAAACAAAAATCATGATGATGGTACCAACAATACTATGCCATTGAATAAGTCTCCAAACTGGACCAATAACCTTCCAAACAGTAGGGTGCATTTGATAATTATTTCAAAAGTGCAGTGCGTGTGGGTAATGCCGGCACCTAGCCAGGCAAAAACCACCGCAAATCGAGGATCAACGTACGACCCTCCAAACAGTAAAAGAAACATTAGAGAAACCGTCAAATTGGCAGGAAATCGCCATATATTACGAACATTATACGCCTTTCCAAACAGTTCACGAAATAATTGAATGTCTGAATATCCAAACAGTACAATGCACTTTTGATAATCTTTGCATTTGCAAAGGAACCCTCCATGCATGACTAAAGACATTTGATTATCCAAAAATTTGCCCGACAATGTTGCCTATCGCCTTTGTAATTCAGAGTAATCGTAAAGTCCTTTCCTCAGTACGAAAATTGATATTTAAAAAACTGTTAGAGTTATAAGGATCAAATTTTGTGAAATGGTAGAAGAACCAAAGTTTTTATTTCAAGCATTTGGTTGATAGGAAGCACCAGCAGACGGCACCGTAACCGCTAGAATCTCAAATGGCGTCTAGGCAATGAAGCAGGAAAAGCTCAAATGTGTTTTTTTGGTGCATTTGATCAATTCAAAAGAGATTCCCATATTGTATAAAATCACCCATGGTTGTTCGCAGTCTGTACTTTCTTCAGAAATTGTGCTTAACACTGATTGACAATTTATGATAATTCCGTAGATCCAGTCACCTGGAGATCGACCATGGTAACTGACATTTCGAGTTTCTAGCTCCATTAAAACAGTATACCTTCTCCACAAGGACGTTCTTCCATGGCCCTTCCCTAACAAGTTCCATAAAGGGTCAATGGAAAGGGTGATGGAATTTGCCAAACTCCTCTCTACTGTACTTGAGCAGCAAGATCTAGCAAAGTAATCAGAATGGGGATTTGGCGGTTAAACGCAGGAAGATCGGTCAGATGGCGATCGGGATCCGGAAGTGTATCGGGCATCAGGTGGCCAACCCGGGGTCATTCTCCCGATTACAATCCGAATGGTAGCAGCACCACTGGACTACAGTCATGCAATTGCAAAAGGGGTGGTTAATGGCGTGAAAACTGAGGCATTTTTCTCGTGCTCACGGCGACCAGGCCTCGGATTAGTATTGTGAAAAAAGGCCAGAATAATGGAAAATGAGCAAAAAAGCAGTCAGAGAAAGTGAATTAAAATGCGCAATTGCGAATAATGTGGGGACGGGGGTAGCCGAGGCTCTCAACAGGAGAAAGGCACAGAAATCTCGAAAGTGAGAAAAAAGGAATAATAATAATCCGTGTGAAACGACTTCCACTTAAGGGTTCATGAACCTACCTACTTGAAAACCTACTGGCTTACTGTTTCCACTCAATCAGGATGGGATGCGCATGGGCGAGGCGAGTCCTCTATAGTGGCCAGGACACCTGCAGGACGATCCAGGTGTCCAATGTAGGCATGGGTACACAGATCGGACCATGAGTGAAAGTTCAAACAAACAATTTGAATTGCTAGTCATTAAAAAACCGGGTTGTTTACAACTTTAAAAATTAATTATAGGACTTCTAATTGAAGATTCTTTGGTTCATGTGTTACACCAACTCATAGTTTTGCGTTCAATCCACTTCGATACGAGCGTCTCTGGTGGCAGATACGGCATTTAATCGGAATTCCACCCCTATCCATTAAACTTGACAGCATTTCCCTGCCAATAGGGGCAATGGTATTGCTTATTTTGCTCGTTAAATCATGTGTACCATTCATGGAACCCCACTAACTAAAAAAGGTTCCGGGATGCAATGCCAGTGACCAGAGGAAACCAGGCCATTGGAGCACCTCTGTCAATCTCAAGTCATGGAAAGATTGCGTCAAGGACATCTTTCAATATGTAGGCCCAATGTGATGGTGCACCGAGTTATTCCATGACATAACACCCCTGAACTTTTTTTGGGGGAGTATGTCAAAGACGAAGCCTATAAAACTCTAAGTGGGTATCCATAATATGAAGGCCAGAATGCCCAATGCCATTTCTCTAGTTAATGGGAAATGCTGTCTAGTTCAATGGGGGGGATTGAAATTCCGATTAAATGGCATACCTGATACTAGAGGCGCACGTGTCGAAGTGGACTAAACACACAAAAAACTGAGTTGGTGTATGACATTAACCAAAGAATGTTCCCGTATTTCAATTGGAATTCCTCTTATTGTTGAAGTTGTAAACAACCTTTACAAACATCATGTAGTTTGAAGGTCAAGTTTGTGCATGTCGTATAGTGAGCATGCCATTAGTGACAATCTCAAGATAAGCTCATCAGCAATATTGAGCAGCTGGAATCTGCACTAAACTTGGGTTGAGCAAGCCCTAAGATGGCACTAAGTGTGGATTAACCAAATTCTACTGTTCTTAAGCTCCCGTATCCTGTCGCAGTTCAGTAACCGATAAAGCGTACCGAGGGGGGTTGGGAACGCTTTTACTTTCACTCTTTTCTTTATCTCGTTCCTCCTTTTTCCTTTTCTGAATTCTTGAGAGTGAAAGCCCAGAGAAGAAGAAAAAAACACCACAATAATCATAATAATAACGACGGCAATAATAACGCTGAACAAAAAATCCATCTTAATGCTGAGCGCGATTGTGCCCGGCCGTGGAGTGTGAACAAGAGGAATTTATTTTGGGGGGTAGGGGGTGAGGGGGAGACCTTTTTCCCATGTGTTCGGTACCGTGGGTGTCAATGGGGTAAGCGAGCGAGCCGGTGCAGTGACACATTGCCGAAAGATTTTGCGTGCACTGCAGCACTGGCCCACATAGCACGACATTGGAACAAAACGACAAAGGGTAAACCGGATGTGAACGTTTCACAACCGGAAATTCCAATTGGCCATCGAATGTGGTTGACCGTTCTAAATGCCACGTATACCCCCCTCTTCGGCACCACGAACTAACTTTCTGCAGTGTTAGCATTCTTGATTCTTGTCCCTATGCCCGACCATCACGTCATGATGAATTTCAGAAAACTATCCAGGGAACACCACTCAACAACTAGGTAAAATCACCAATAAGTAGCTAAACTCAACTAATCAGCACCTGCATGTTACCTAGACACAAGCAGGGTCCCTCAGAGATGAAATTTAACTTCCCTGACTTTCCCAATTTTTGAAATAAATTTCCCTGACCACCCTGAACACTGAAAGTGCAAAATTATGACAAGCTAATATAAGCTATGTCTGATATTGCTATGTCTAAACCGGAGATAGAAATTTTCATAAGGAAACAGCAAATTTAGTAAGCATTTTTGGAAAATTAGCTATTTCAATACTAAGCTTATTTCCACAGGATTGCTTGTCTTCCGTTGATTTTTGTGTTGACCAATAACTAGCTATGTAAAATGTTTTCATAATTTGTTGCATTTTCCTAACTTTTTCAAAGTAAATCCATTTTCCGTGACTTTTTCAGGTCTAAGGAAACCCCGATGAATCAAGTAAAGATGAACTGATGATGGTCGACATTTTGGAAAATGTAAAAAAAACCTAAGATTACCAATGCCAAAGTTTCAGGCATGTCATTTAAAACACCATAGCCGCGTTAGGAGTACAACACCTGACGAGGTATTAACGTACTGAAAGTGAACTTCCGTTACAAAGCCACTTCCACGGCTGATCAAGTGGTATTGTTGAGCAGAAACAATCATCTTGATCCGCGGTAAACATCACCTAAACACTGTTTCAACAGTAGCAGGCAATAGTACTTCCAAAATATTTGCAGGACTAGTGATACTAATGTGCAAACGTTAGATCATCTCTAATCTATTTACTTTCCCAGCACCGCTACCTTCGTGAAACCAGGATAAGCCACTGTGTCAACACAAGGTGGGTACCAAAACAACAGAAATGAACTTAGTATCGTGGAAAACAAATGTGCTTATCGCCATATAAACAATTTAAGCACAATATTGTTTCTACAAACGTCAAATCTGGTGCGGGACAGTTATAGTTATCAACAGTATGTCGATACTGATCAGGTAGTTGGAGAGAAATACATACCGTAAATACATTACTGTAAAAGAAATACAGTACATGTACATACGCTTACCTTCGTGCCTTACTGGAGCCAGCAGGTTCGCCTCGGTGCTGTGCTCTCGAAACAGATTCAGCAGCTGGGCCAGCTTGGTCCACACGTCCTGCTTCTCGGCCCCAACTCCGAGGTTGGTCAAGGAGGGCAGCGGGTTCCAGATAGTCAAATGGCACATGAACCAGTCGCACCACACCTTGATGGCAGGCAGCAACTGCTGGATGTCCTCGGTGAATACAAGTCTTTGAGATGGTAGGTTCTGGATCAGTTCGACACATCGCTCCACCAGGAGCCGGAACATCTCCACCCCCACCTCTAGGGCCCGGCTCTGGAGCACGGGCTGACACTGGGGCTCGACGATGGGTTCGGAGTCTGAAAATAAAGAGATCGATTATACTGAAGATAACGGTGACTGTACATGTAGAAGTCATGGCAAGTCTTCAATTCAATTCAACTCAGTACCCACTATCAGTAACTGAATACCGTGTGGTAGGGGGGTGTAATCCATCAACCCAATTTAATCGGCAATTACCTCCGCATTAGGGTGGATACAACCACCATCATTGTAAAATTGAA
>JAQGAF010004504.1:0-14218 GCA_034687865.1 Kryphioiulus occultus
ATCCATACATTAAAAATTTATGAAATATGTCAAATAATATATGCTGAATAATATAAATGTTGTTAAAATATATGTGTAATATGTTGTATCATGTATAAAATAAATATATGGGGAATATATTGCACATATACACACACATTTTTTTCATTTATGTGACATACAAATTATTCTTAATATAATATGAATACATTTGTCTTCGTTATATATTATTACCAGAATATTTGACATGTATTACAAACATAATTCTTGTTTTTAAATTTGTGTGTAATATATTATGAATATTTATCAGTACATTTATAATATATTATTCACATATAATTTTTCCATATGGGATTGCATGCAGAGAATGTTTGTAATATTCACGAAAAACCTTTACTTTGATTATTAAGGGATGGGGAGGGTTGAAATCAAGATATAAAAGCGTTTTAAATGTACTTTTAAAAATTTTGCAAACAGCTTTTCACCTTTTCAGCTTTATAAACTTACGAGACTTTCTGAGTGTAAAATATTGTAGATTTTTAAAATTTCCGCGCTGAAAAATACATGTAGTTTGATCAGACGAGTAATTATTAATTTCATACCTACTCTCAGGGGAGACATCTTACTTTTACCTCAAATTTTGGTATTTCATCCAATATCATAAAACAAACATCGCAGATTATCATATTATTCGGAAAGTACATGTAGATCCCACATGATGCTGGTATATATTTAAAATATATATATGAAAGTAGTTAATATCATACAAATATATTTTAGGCATATTTTTGTGTTTATTAAAAATAATGTAAAGGGATTATATTTCATTAAACATGACTTTTGGTATATTCTTTTGTATCTTAAAAAATAGCCAAAAGTGATTACATTTCATTAAATACAATTTCGAAATATATTTGTTATATTTTTAAATATATACAATAACATATAGCTTAGAATGTATTTGAAAATGTGGCATTAAATATAATATCAAAAACATTCTAAGAAATCTTATTCTACATATTTTTGAATATAACAAATATAACAAAAATGTGGCAATAAATATAACATCAAATACATTCTAAGATATGTTATTGTATATATTTAAAAATATTCGCAAATAACCTAAGACTGTTACATTTCATTAAACATATTTTGTGCTATATTCTTTTATATCTTAAAAATAGCCAAAAGTGATTATATTTCATTAAATACAATTTCGAAATATATTTGTTATATTCTAAAATATGTAGAATAACATTTCTTAGAATGTATTTGAAAATGTGGCATTAAATATAATATCAAATACATTCTAAGATATGTTATTGTATATATTTAAAAAAAATTTCAAATAACCTAAGGCTGTTACATTTCAATAAACATATTCCGTGGTATATTCTTTTAAATCTTACAAATAGCCAAAAGAGAGTATATTTCATTAAATACAATTTCTAAATATATTTGTTATGTTTTTAAATATGTACAATAACATATCTTAGAATGTATTTGAAAATATGGCATTAAATATAATATCAAATATACGAAAATTGGGAATTCTGGTACATCTTGTGTTATGTTTTATGGCACATTTTTATAATATTTTGCCACGCATTTTTTATATTTTCGTACATATATATCCCAACATCGGCATTAGCATGTATGCTAAATCTGTACTAATTTAGTTCAAGAATGTGACTTATGAAATTGGGTCCTAGTGTCCGCATTCCAAAAGTAGTTGAGAAAGGACCCAGTTAGTTTCATGCACATATTTGAATCAATCTAATCGATTTTAGCGCCATGGCGTTGTTACTAAATAAGTGCAACGTGCGTGTGGTCTAATAAAAATGCAGCGATATAGACGTTAACGGTAACGGTGTGTGATATGAGTGCGATAAACGGTTTTAAAATAGGAAGTGCATTTTATAGGAAGTCTCAAATGCGAGCTAGGGTCATTTCCTCTTCGTGGGCCACTAGAATATCGAATGTCCCGATTCGGGACAATGGAGGTCAAAATGAGTAAGTCACCTTCTGTTGGTGGTGGTTTTGGTGGTGCATGGTGCATGGTGGGTATAGCATTCATACGGTTGAAAACTGGTTGAGGGGGGGAGGGGGCTTAAGGGGGTGCCAAAGGGGGAAACAGGTAGGCCAGGACTGGCTCGTGGCGATGTCCACTCAGTGGTCAGTTTTTGGGCCTGCGCCAAAACAGCGCCACGATGGTCAGTGCAGAGGTGTGTTGTGGGTCAAGTTCGTCAATGGTTATTGGCACGATATCAACAGGGGTCATTGGCTGTCTATTGACCGTTAGAGACACATTTTAGGGGAAGAAACTTAGGGGAGAAACAACGGTCAGGCTTTTTTTTTTTTTTTTTTGAGAAAAATTAAAATTACAGTATATACATGTAGAACGATCGTGGAATTCAGTATCTAAAAATTTCAGTTACTCGTGTTTCTGAAAAATAATAGAGGAAATATGTTACTGATACTTGGCAATAATTAGGCACTTATCAAAACTGACATAAAATTGAAATTTACAGCAATAATTACAATAATTAAGCAGTTATTAAAAACAGTCCTAAACTTGAAATTTGGAACGTTCTTTTCCAGTTCTGAGGATCTTAAAAGTGTTATAAAAACGAAAAGCACAAATTTCCGTTACCACGAATGCTCTGTTACGAGCAAATTTAGTTTTTCCGAAAAAAAATTGCAGGAAAGTAACGTACGACCTTGTCAAGAATTCGTATTCCATTTTATGTTTTTCAATTTTTTTCTAGATTTTTTTTACAACGTTTTGCGGAAATAATAATAACAATAATAATACTAATAATAATAATAATAATTGAATATAACGTAATTTAGTTTTTCCGAAAAAAAATTGCAGAAAAATAACGTACAACCTTGTCAAGAACCCGTGTTGCATTTTTTTTTAGGTTTTTTACCACATTGTACGAAAATAATAATAATAATAAAAATAATTTAATATAACGTAAACGAAAGTTTGGGTTTTGGAAAGTTTATTCCAATGTCCCTGCTTATTCTAATATCCCTAAACAAAATTTGATTTTGAAGGAACTCGCTAATTGAATTCGTGAAGTTATCGTTATGGGATTGAATTTTCAAGATAGAAAAGTGTCGCGTTTTCAGCATGAGGAAGTACGACACTTCACACTTCATTTATGGCCAAAATGACACTGTGAAGTGAAAAATCCATGACAGCACCACCTGACTACCGACTTCCGACTTCCGACTTAAATTATCTCGTCAGCGTGTAATTTTTTGTTTAAGCAAATATTACATCCTTATTACTTCTCGCGAAGAATGTCACCTTCCATAATAAGGAAGCGCGACACTCTATGTATATTTTGTGGACAAAATGGTGCTGTAGAGTCAAACATCGATGACAGCACCACCGGACTTCCGGTGTAATTTAACTAATTGATGTCACGTAATTAATTATTGATTATCTGTTGGAATGTTGGTTTTGTTAAGAGGAAAACTCTATGATATTTCCCGAATATTTGGTTAAATACGCCGTTAAATTCTACGTGATTAGTACAAATACAATACAATTTATTCAATTGAATAATAAATAAAAATAAGTAAAACTTGTGTGCGCTAATCGTACTACATATTTGTCATTTATCACGTGTTCATAAAAATATTCGGAATACACTAATACTTTAACATGTTAATAATTTCATTCTTAAAAAAATAATTCGGCGTGAATAATCAAGTGCGTCAACATTAATTCAAAATTAAAAAATGGTATATTTCAATTCAATAATTGATAAACGAGCAATGAATACACCTCACTTTATACATTATTTTAAACGCAGCAGTAATGATCGATTCACATAAAAGTCAATTATCATGTACAAAGTTATCAATCTCCATTACTGTAATCAAGGAGATAATTTTTTAAATTTCTTCATAAGCTTTTTAGGAGATCTAATTCCGAGGAGGGTCACAGGCAACCTATATTAACCCACATGATGCTCGTAAATATTTAAAAATATATATGAAAATAGTTTATATCATACAAATATATTTTTAGGCATATTTTTGTGTTTATTAAAAATAAGGTAAATAGATTGTATTTCATTAAACATTATTTTCGGTATATTCTCGCGTATATTGCAAATAACCTAAGGCTGTTATATTTCATTAAACATATTTTGTGGTATATTCTTTTATATCTTAAAAATAGCCTAAAGTGATTATATTTCATTAAATACAATTTCGAAATATATTTGTTATCTTTTAAAATGTATACAATAACATATCTTAGAATGTATTTGAAAATGTGGCATTAAATATAATATCAAATATACGAAAATTGGGAATTCTGGTACATTTTCTATTATGTTTTATGGTAAATTTTTATATTTTGCCACACATTTTTTATATTTTCGATTATATATCCCAGCATCATGTGGGAAAGATTTTTGGAATATTATATAATCGTAGAAATTTGCGTAATGGTTTTTTGTGAACGAAATTGCAGGAATTGTATAGTATTTTTTATATCAGTTGGTTTTAACCGTAATTATGTATCGAGTTTATCTGCATATGACATGACTTTTAACAATAAGTTTTCCAACTTCTAATGAATGTTATGAACCTCAGCACTCGTGCTGTTATTGCTGTTGAATTTCAATTTCAAATAAAACTTCGATGACAACATTTCCGGTGTGGATTTTCCGATCGTTGTCTTTATATTGTCGATTTCGGCAAAAGGAAGAATGAAATTTTCAAACTTGAAAATTTTCCCATCGGTGCATGCGTTGCACCATTTGTCCATTTCTCGAAATTTGATGAAAGTGATGCGAGACGTTGCGAGTGGAATGAAAGGTAAAAAAAAGAGGGTCAGAGACTGAAATTTCACGTCCTGGCAAGTGTGGGTCAAATCGTTCATAAACCGTTGCTTTCTTGACCTTTTTCGTCGTCTACCAAAAAGGTACACACGTGTACCGGCCCGGAACTCTTCATTTTTTTTCATTCAGCATTTATTTCCATTGTGAAATTTCGCTTAATCCCATTCCAAAACAGGGACAATAAATTGGTCGACGAAAAGAGGTACCGATTTGAAGCGGTCCTTGTTTTTACGCTTGGCAGACGTTGACTTAAAACCCCTTTTTGTCATTGGCCCAAAATCGTTTATTCTGGGTCAGGTAACGAGTTGGATTTTGTCCGAATTTATACATGGACTTCATGGAGTCACTCCATACCGTGTTCAATGAACCGAAAGGGAGTTGATGCCTTCATTTTTTCAGGTTTTTTCCCCCTGGAATTTATCTGTCAATAGCGTTTTCAGTGATACACGTAGTTCAAAACCCCGAGAATTATATTTTTCGAAGTTGGCCTTCTGCAGCCATATTGGATCCGAATTCTACAATAGTGATAAATTTGTTGTTTTTCTTAAGATTAACGTATATGTAGGCCAAGAGTTGAAATCAACTGTCTTAAAATGCGATGTACATGTAGCCTATTGTATATCTCGTACTGTGTTTTAACTTTTTTAAAAAAAAAATTATAACGTTTCAATGGGAACGAAACAGAAATAACAGAAATAAGTAACGGAAATAAGTACAGAAGTAACAGAAATAAGTATAACGTTGAAAGTACACGATATTACTGTAATATCAATGACTAGACGAAGAATGAAAGCTAGAGGAATCGGCTATAAATTTTTTATTGAAAACTATAATGACAAAGCTTCGAGTCTTTTACTACTACATGTATAACGCTCGTATAATGAAACTTCGGCTATAACGGAATATATGCAAACAATGGACACGTATACATTCAAGTGCTTATTTTTTAAGTCTGTCCCTTTCTGTTCTACACTCAATTGAGTGCAAAAAAATCAAGAATCAAGTAAAAATGTGTTTTTCTCATAAATCAATTAAATGTCAGTGAATTAAATGTAAATATTATAGATACGATCAAAAAAACCTCCATAAACCTTATACATTTAATGAATTAAACATGTGGAGTTTTTCAAAAACAAAGCACACAACAGTATTCATACATACATTCATAGAACAGTACAATATTAGTAATCAACATCATAATATTACACTGTACTGTACGTCCCTAACATACATTACGTAGTCTCAGTGAAGTAAGATTTTAATGCTTTTTTAGTTCATTTTGAGATTTCACGGAGAATGAAAACGATAATTAATACGTCAATTACCCCAGTGCAAATTCCAATACCGTATACCAATACTCACATAACCAATTACATTGGAATTGGTACACTGGTATTTGGCCAAACTGGTACATTGGTATTGGCAAAATATTAAATGTTGGCATCATTGGCAATTGGTTATCACACATTCTGGTATTCTATAGCTGGTATCGATTTCACATTAATAGAAATATAAGTCATTAGATTTTCAATTTTTAAACTATTCAGACAAAATCGCCTTCGAATGTTTATTTTCATTCGGTAAAACTTCTAGAACATGTTAATTACAGATAACACTTAATGCCACCATGCTTTGATTCATTTTATACAGGTCATACTGTAGTTTGATTGCCACATTGGAGACTAATAAAAGTTTACGAAATGAACTTTAATTACTTGTAAAAGTATGGTTTCATCCATCTTCGCGGTTAATTAAACAAGTTTATTGAAATAAATTTCTTCAAATAACCAGTAATTTAATGCAATAAATTTCGGCGTTAGAAAATAGTTAACCATATTTAATTTTGCCAAGGTTAACAAAATGAAAATAAATAATTTGTTTCAAAGCATTTGTAATAAAATTAACGATATACTAATCAATTTAATAATAATGTCGGTAATGGAATATTGGCTTTATTCTGTCCAATATGGCATGCAAATTCCAACGCACCCAATATGTGTACCAATATACCCTGACCAATGACAAATATCAGCACAGTTATATTGGTATCGGTTCCCATATTTGCAATATGTTGACCAGTATTACCACCTTTATTTCAAAAATATCATCGATATTAGAACCCATACAACCAATAAGATTGGTTTTACTGGTTGTTTCACTGAGGGAGTGAAAATCAACCCAGCAAGGAGCATTTTTCCATTTCTCTGTTTTCACTTACACGGTCTTTCACTAATCCTGTGTTTTTTTCTTCTTCTTATTGCAGGACTTCTGAGTACGTTCGCCACGTCTTCCAGAAACCCCGGATGTCCCGGAGACTGTCGCCACGTTTTGTCCGCACTGTTCTGTTCCCATGTGTTGGATGAAGCCGACTGCGGCGACAGCCAATTGCGTTGCTGCACCAATCCTCCGGCCACGCCCCCTCCCCCCAGGCCCCAAAGAAATCCTCCACTTCCGCCCAAGAGCGGTGGTCGACCTCCGCAACATCCGCCATCTTCCAACGGTGCCTTGGACGGCAGGAGACCGCTGACCAACGGCGAGCACACGTTCAGCCGACCTCCCATGCTCGGACAGTCCAACCCCATCAGCGTTGTGACCAACTTGACAGTCAGACCCACTCAGGCCAAATTCCCGCAGCGTCCGAAGCCGGTGTCCAGACTCCATCCGAAGCGCCGTTCCACCACCGCAACGCCAGCGGTCAGCAAGAACCAGACTGTGGTCACGATGACCACTGCCATGGCCCTTCCGCTGCCGACGGCTGCGGCCATCACTGCCGAGGCCATGGGTCCAGAATCATCTTCCAATGGCAACAAAAACAACAACAACAATATTAAAAACAATGTCAGTGGTGGTAACAACAACAATAACGCCGTCAACAACAGAAACAAAGGTAGCAATGACAGAACCAGTGTCCACGGTAATGTCAATAGTGCTCCCAATGACAATATCAGGAACGGCAACGGCAACGGCAACGGTAATGTCAATAGTGCTTCCAATGACAATACCAAGAACAGCAACAACAACAACGGCAACGGTAATGTCAATAGTGCTTCCAATGACAATACCAAGAACAGCAACAACAACAATGGCAATGGTAATGTCAATAGTGCTCCCAATGACAATATCAGAAACAACAACAACGGCAATGGCAATGGCAATGGTAATGTCAATAGTGCTCCCAATGACAATACCAGGAACAACGGCAACAACGGTAACGGAAACGGCAGTGGCAACGAGAATGATAGAAATGATAACGACAACGACAACGTCAGAAATAGCAATAACAATGACAGACACACCTTCATCAGCGATGGCAACACCAACAGAAACAGTAATAAGCCTTGCGAGGGCATGTGCGTTTCCAACTTCGTCGCCTCCTTCTGCTCCAGAACCTCCGAATCTAGTCATTGCTCCCCGGGGGAGACATGCTGCTTTACCGGTGCCGAAGAAGAGGAGGAAGTGTCCGAATCGCACCCGGTTCCGCTGACCACCGCAGCGCCACCGGTGACCACCAGAGCCCCGCTGACCACCGGAACAACTTCAACGACCACAGTGCAGACAACTACGGCAACTGTTTCTTCTACAAGCACCAACCGGCCCCGTCCTTCCAGACCAACTTCTGGAGCTTCTGGATCTTCCGGTCATACAATGGTCACCAAAGTGCCTCCCAGGCAGCCGGACATGCAGGATGCGGTAGCCGAATGTGCCGGAACCTGCGTCATGGGCTTCCTGAGTCAGTTGTGCACCGATGTCGACCAGACAGTGTCTTGCGACAACGGCGGCAAGTGCTGCATAACCAAGAACCCCGAAGAGAACGAGACCACCATGGACGACGTCTCCACGGTAAAGCCGGTCATCCACAAGTGTCCCGGAATCTGTCTGCCGTCTCTGCTCAGCGGCGTCTGCAACCGGCCGGCCATCTTGGTTCCCGATACATTGGATTGCGAAGCTGGCTCCATCTGTTGTGACAACAGTCTAAGGGAAGCCGGTCAAGCTCCGCTGACCACGACCACCACTTCATCCCCTTTGCTGGACATGCTCAGCTGGCCGCTCAAGCTGGGAGCTCTGGGTGCCGCTGCCGGACTCGGCGGTCAACAGAAGCCGGGTTCGGATGGTTCGGATAGTAGTTCGTTGGCGTCCACGGCTTCCCTCATAGGTCCCATTCTAGATCTGTTTACAGGGGGAGGTAGCAGCGGTCAGGGTACCGCTTCCAACAACAACGGTCAGCTCTTCGGAGGAGGAGGTGGTGATCAAGGCACCGGGTCCAACACCAACAACGGTCAACTCTTTGGAAGTGGTGGTGGTGGTGGTGGCCATGGTCAAGGTTCTAACAATGGCCAGTTCTTTGGTCAAAGTAGCACCAGTGGCTCCAAGGATGGTCAGCTTTTCGGAGGTGATGGTCAAGGCTTCGGTGGGTCTGGAAGCCAGGGAGGCCATGGTGGTCACAGCAGCAGTCACGGTAGCGGTCAAGGCAACGACCAGTTCTTCGGCGGGGATGGTCAAGTATTTGGCTCGGCACAACCACCCTTTCGACCACCGCAACCCCCGTCCCGGTCACCGGTGCCACCTACTGCCGGTGCCATTGACCGGATGCAGACTGACCAACACCGGCCCAAGTGTCCCGGCACCTGCATCGCCAGCTTCTTGAAGATGACCTGCTTCGGGTCCTCTCAGCTGACCGATGCCTTCTCCTGCCCAAAGGAGAACCTGCTTTGCTGCGCCCCCAAATCCACCTTTCTGGGACCTCAGATGGACAGCGCAACCATTGCGGATACTTGGAACAACACTTACGGTCGATTTCCAGTGTCGGAAACTACGGGTTAGTATTTTTTGGACATGCTGGCAGGGTTTGATCTTGGATTCTAGCCACGTTTATATATATAAAAATAAATTAAAAACTGAAACTCATTTACTGCATTTTCTCAATTTCAGCTTTGGGATTTTCACAACGACCTTCCGGCAACAAATACGTTTGTGGGATGAAGGGAGCCGGAAGGCCGGAGACACCCAGAGTTGTCGGAGGACGGGACGCGTCCCCTGGAGAGTGGTGTTGGCAGGTAAAAAAAAGAGTAAATGCTTAAAAACCGGACTTTATACTCTGCATCCGTGAAAAATGCCTCGAAATTGTCTTCTACAACATTCAGAATGAGACAATGAATCATTTCTGTTGAGATTATAGTCAAACTAGCCTAGGCGTTTGGTCCTTCTACTTGAGCTTATATAAAGAAATATGTTGCTACAACCATAACGTATCAAGGTATTTTTATGGTGTATTATTGGTATACACGATTTGCAAACTTGGAAAAGATATCTACGATGGTTTCTTTAAGGTTTCATTATTGGTTGTTGAAAGGTTTCCTCTATATCCAATGTATTTAATAGGTTTCCAAAATGTTGTACACTGTAAGGTATCCCTTAGAAACCTATGATAGGTATATTTTGCACCTGATCAGACTTATTTGATACTTGTTGAAACATTTCTGATATCAAAAAAATACAAAAAAGTAAACCTACTTACTAGCAACTTTAATAATTCTTCCAACGTTTTAACATACTGTATTTGATGATCAACATAAAGCAGAAAAATGCATTTCGTTTTCAATACGGGCCATTGTTTCCTTTCCAGGACCCTCACTGCCGGGGTTTTGTCTCTCAGCCTCCATCGGGTCGGAGTCCCAAAATTCGACTCGTACTTTTCCGGACTCCACATCAGCAACAACACCCGCAACCCATGGTTCGCGGAATTCTGGCGAAAGGTTAGCCCCTCGATTGCTTTTAACCTAAATTCGGATTCGTCTCCTACAGCAGTCGCCATTTTGTGTTGCAGGTGTTCGATTGCGAGGAAAGCGCCTCTTGTCCAGAGGATGATCGCAGCCTTCGCAACTACCGCCTTACAGACGGGGGCTCGGACAATGACGTGGCCCGCATCGTCCGAGGTGTCTTCGGTGTAGCCCGAGCGCTCGAAAACGTGCGACGCCGATTGTGTCCCGGTAAGTCGGTGGACTGACCCTCTTCCAAAGTTTTACTAACCAGTAATCATGGCCAATTCGCATTACAGAAAGCGTCTCTGGACTGTGCGATCGAATGACGATGACTGACGGATGGAGGGTGCAAGTACCGGACGCCATCAGGGATGTCCTGAATATGGACGACGAGGATGAGGACGAGATGAACGAGCAACTGACCAGCCACCGGTTGGACATCTACAGTTTTGGACGATTTGGAAATGACGCTTTCACTTTTGTGAAGGTACGTCTCAATGCCTTCTTGCACGACTCTTCAAGAGTAAGTAGGACAGATGGTAGATAATGTAAGCGTTGCGATGTACCATAACTCATTTCAGGTGGGTCAGTTTTCCAACGAGCGACTGACCTTCGAGGCTGCCAGCGAGGAGGACCTTCAGCCGTTGGCCACCGTCTATTCAGCATGCCTGACATGCGACAATGCGGATGGTCAGCAACCGAAACAAACAGAGGTAGGCAAAACTGATCTTAAAAATATTCGAAATTTTCAATTATGTTTGTACGAGCTCTTATTTCCAGGTGGCGCCACAATCTCCCGGAAGCCACTTTCTGGTGGCGCTGCTGCTTCCTGTCCACGAGCGTGGCCGCAACGCCTTTCGGTGCGGTCCTCTAGGGGCCACTGACCGGCTCCAGGAGGCGCTGGCTTTCACTTCTGCCCTCGAAGCAGCCAATGAGAACGAAGCCAACATTACGGTAGGGGGCGTCATCATCGACTATTGCCGGGAAGTGATGAGGGCCAGAGAGGGCCTTTTCAGCCTCCTATCTAGAGAGAAGTCCGGAGACAAGATTGTGGCTGTCATCGCTTTAAACGATAGCATAGCGGAAGCCGTTGACCAGACACTGACCGGCACCGGGGTGGTCACCATATCCACGTCCGGGACTACTCAATCAAGATGGCCGTCGCAAGTTGGCACATTTCTTATTTGACAAATTCCCGATTGCCGAAATCTATATTTGTAGATTTTTCAGTAACGTCCATAACAAGCGTACTTACTCTCTTTTCAAGTCAGTGGATGTCCTCCGCTCTAACATCACCGCTTCTGATCGCTTGACGGCTGCAGTCGACCTTCTCCTCCACTTCCGCTGGAACCACGTGGCTGTGATCGCTTCCGACGACAACCGCAGCACTGCCCTGGTACGCAACTTCAGCCGGATTGCCGGCGAGCGGGATGTCTGCGTGGCCGGCCAGTTCCCAGTGACCGAAGGTGGCTTGACCGACGCAAGGGCCATGAAACTCTTGCAAGGCGTCCGCAAAGCTTCTGGCTCGCGGGTTATAGTGGTGCTGACCACAGCATCCAATATCCTCCGGCCGCTCTTGACTGCGGCAGAGTTCATGGTGTCGTCCGAAAAGCTGGTCTTTGTGCTGGTTAGTGGTCCTCCCGCGGCCACGGAAGATTGGGGCCGAGTGACACCCCACGTGCTCTCGTTGACCGCCGACTTCGACGAGGACCCTAGCTTCGGTGACCGCTGGTCAGATATCGGACTCGACAATGACCCATGGCCAGAGAGAGGATGGGTCAAAGAACTGTGGCTGCGGAAGTTCGACTGTGGAGTCTCGACCGATGTGACTTGCCGAGGAGACGAGCGGCTTACATACCGAGGATCACCGCCATCCGCTGGACACCTTCGAAGAGCCGTTAGGGCCATCACAAGTTCACTGGTCAATACTGTGCAACTAAAATGTCAGAAGGTACAGTAGATCCTCCTGTTAAAGCTCATACTAATATCCTAGGGGCTGGTGCTGAATATTACCTTAGAGAGGATATTACTTTAGCCAGTATTTATTTAGACAGGTTCTACTGTACTTCCATTTCCTACCATTATTTTGGAGCGAAATTAAAGTAAAGGCATTACTAGTTGCAGACATCCTTCACCTCGTTGGACGACTGCGCAACCGGAAGCAGAGCCCACTTTCGCCATGAGCTGGGAAGTGTCTGGAACAAAGAGGTTAAAGGACGTCTGTCCATCCTGAAGTACCAAAGTGAAGGACATCACTTCCAAAAAGTACGTATTCTGAATCTCCCAAAATTTCGCTCGGACATAGCCGTAGCAATAATTCCCACAACGTTTAAAACTTTTCAGGTGGGCACTTGGTCAACCGGTCAACTGACAATGTCCATAGACGACCCATCTCCGTTCGGCCCCTCGACCAAGATTCGCTGCAATCGCCGGTCAACCTCTTCGGCGGTGACCCTTGACCTTTCTTTGGGTGACCCTTCGACCACCGCCAACTTCCGCTCCATCTGGGGCCTTGTGGCCTCCGCGTTGTCCGGCCTGGGCGTGCTTCTGGTCATCTTCCGCATGGTCCACTCGTCGGTGTCTTCCGCGTCTTCTTCGGCCACCGGTTATTTACTGCTGACCGGTGTCTTGTTGCTCTACGCCCTCAACTTTGCTTTCGTTCTGGGTCCCAGTCCGGCAGTCTGCGGAGTACGTCGCTTCGGCCTGGGCCTGGCTTACACCCTGGTGTTTGCGGTCAAGCTGGTCAGAGCAGTCAGCGCCTGGCGCCACGCCCACATTGCCCGTTCCGACTCCGCCCATCGCCACGCCCTCCTCGAGCCTAAACCCAGTCCGCCCCGCTCAGGCTTCCCGCTATTGGCCGCCCTGCTGCTGACCGTCATCCAGCTGGGACTGACCACTGCCTGGCTGCTGGCCAGTCCTCCGAGGGCATCCGCTAACCACTGCCTCCCCGCGACCAGCTTCGAGGAAGAGCTCGTCGTGTCCACGGCTTACGCCATGCTGCTTCTGGCCCTAACCATATTCTTCGGGATCCTCGGTTGGGGCTCGCGAGAAGAGGGCCGATGGACCCTGCTGTCTTCGATCCTCGTGGCAGTGGCCTGGGTCGCCTGGACAGTGGTGGTCACTCACTCCCCGAGGCCCTACCGAGACCCAGCCACAGTAGTCGCTAACCTGCTCTCAGCCACTACCGTGCTGTCCATCCTAGTGGCCCGAAGCGTAGTTGGGGCCTCAGCACGACCAAGGACCCCGACAGGGTCATCATCTTGTGGGTCATCCGCCTACGCAGCGCCCTCTACCTACTCCTCCATGGGCAGTAGCGCCATTGCCAGCGAGGACTACGTCAGTCATCAGAGGGCCTTTTCCGGTACTCAATGGCAAATGGCCTGTTATACAAAATCGCTTTTGAAATGGTGGAGGGAACATTTAAACGTGTGGTGTTCTATCCTATCAATTAACCCCTGATTACCCCATCAATGATGTCATGTGTGGGGGAGGGGCAATATACCCAGATATTCCAAATATTTTATAACACGTCTAATCAGTTTGTTTGTTTGTTTGTTTGTGGAATTTTTAACGTTGGCCTATTTTCGCACCTATTGGGCCCATCACCAACGC
>JAQGAF010004505.1:0-14214 GCA_034687865.1 Kryphioiulus occultus
GAAAATATTGACGCATACTGTCATTTCTACTGATTCTAAAGTGACTGACAGTATTACTAACCGTGTAGGGTCCCCTAAAAACCAGATTCTCAAAACCACCTCATTCCCACAACCCGATTCCAATAGCCTCCTCATTTCAAAGCCTGATTCCATAAACCTCATTCTTAAAATCTCTTCATTCATAAAACCTCCTTATTCGTAAAACGTGATTCCAAAAGCCTCCTCATCCCATAAACCTCATTCTAAAAATCTGATTACACAAACATCCTCATTCTAAAATCCCTGATTCCAAGATCCTCTTGATTCTATAAACCTCATTTCAACAACCTGATTCCAGTAACGTCATTCCAAAAATTTGATTCCATAAACCACATTCCATAAATTTCATTCGAAACACCCCGGATTTCAATACCCTCCTCATTCTTAATATCTCCTCATTATTAAAACCTGATTCCAAATTCCGCATTCCATAAACACCATTCCAAAAACCTGATTACCCAAACATCCTCGTTCCAAAAACCGGATTCCTTAAACCTCTTCATTAGAAAACTCTGAATCCATAAACCTCATTGCAAAATCCCTGATACCGAAAACCTCATTCGAAAAAAACCTTATTACAAAAACTAATATGGTGGCCACAAGTACGTTTCAAAACCTGGAGGCTGGTGATTTACGACGCCCGAATGATTCATCATCCGGGCCGGATATCCGCATCGACGTTTGACCCCTCGAGGGTGAGAGGTAGGGGTTGCAGCGTCGTGGGTGGGGGTAAGTGAGGGGCGAGTTTAGATTAAATAGTTTGGGGCCAAAAAGCTGAAAAATTCATCCTTGCTCTCTGATGAAATCAAGTTAAATCTATTTCGTAAGAAAAATCTACCCCCAAATCCCAATTTCCACTATTGGAGAAGGTGGGGCGAACCATCGAAATTGGACAATCCAAACACGTAGAATTAACGTCGATGGCAGCGGTGTAAAAATAAAATAAAAGTTGGCGAGTTGAATTCCTAAAATTTTCAGATGGGGTAGTTGTGGGGATGTTCAAAATTTGATTAGTGCCCTCGACCCTAGCGCACAAGTAACGAAATCATTGATCACTTTCAACATGATCTTAAAATTAAACAAAATCATAACGTTTTAAGTGCAGAAAAAGCCCCAAAAAATAGCTATTTCAAGAGCTATAACAGTGCATCTTAAACTATAGGTAATTTTTTTTTACAAAACTAGACCACAAGTAGTGGATTTCAGCTTGCTTATCTAAAAAAAACTATGGTGTAAAATTTAATATAAATGTATAAGAGAACGCCGTAGGCGACTTTTTTTTAATTCGACTAATAATGGATTTCAGGTGTATTTTCATAGAAATTATTTTTAAGACATAATGCATTATTTTTAAGATTCTTACAAACAGTCTTCAAAAGAGCGCCGCAGTCAATTTAAAAAAAAAATGATAAAAATAATCAAATTTTAGTAGGTTTTTTTATGAAATTAAGGGCCTGAATGGAGGGGAATTCCTCAGTTTAAGCTGGATTTCTCGTGAAATTCATTTCCCAATGGAATTTTCACATAAACTGTCCTTTCTACCCAATTTTTCACACACTTTCTCACAATGGTCACATGCCTGTACATTGTACGTGGGGTCCTATACCCGCAATAGGGATTGATGTTGTGAATGGGGACCTAAACTGATCTAAAAACGCGTCTCATTTAGCTGCCCCCAACCGCCAGGCAAACACTGTCATCCCACGAGCCGTTAGGAGAAGCTCACTTTCTCATTGCGTCCATGGCGGAGCAGGGACTATTCCGTAGTACAACCACTAAAAATTGTTCACCACACTGCCCAGTTGTCCCCTACTGAAAAGTCGATTTCCAGGCCCTTACAACGTTACGGTTTGGCAACCTTCATGCATTGATCCAAGTATTGAAATTTAAATCCAAACAACGAGAAATTCGCTTTCTTAGTATGAGCAAATGCTTATTTTAAGTCCTTAAGCTCGTTTTGTTGAGTTTTCTGTAACCTGACATACAGGCTTTTACATTACATGGAAAAAATTCGACTTCATTCAGATTACGGTAATCCACGAAAAACTAAGACTCGTACCCCCAGTATGGTGGGGGTGAGGATATGGGGGTTAGGGCCCTTTGGCATCGAATGCTAGTTGGACCAATGAGAAGACAAACGTATGGGCATACGAAAAACTACTGCAAAATGCGCAGAATCTGATGAAGATGATGATGAAAAAAAGAAGAAAAAGCAAAAGAGGAAGAAAATGCGAAGATCTTAAGAGTAAGGCAAAGAGTAAGTAAATTAACTAAGCGAGGGTGGGGGTGGGTGAGTGGGTGGGGCTGACTTTTTCATATAATGGAAGTCTACTGGATGATGATTACGCCCCCTATAAAGCAATCTCCGACTCCTTAAATCCTGAAAATCCGAAACGTGATGGATGGCGGGCTTAAAACGTCCCTCAATCTCCAAAAGAAAAGTAAACACGTTTCCAAGAAGTAGAAGAAGAAGACGAGAAAACATAAGAAAAAAAAAGTAGCCGAAGCCAGATTCGATCCGCTTCACCATGACGAGACAGGGGCCCATATAAGCTGGTCTTAGCCAAAGTCCATCAAAGGATTAGTTGAAGACAGCTGGTCACGAGGTCCCAAAGTCACTGTCAAGCATGTTAACGGCCCTACCTGAGACTCTTTAATGACACTGGACTAACACAACCTATTCCTAACTAGCCTACACGAATTTTCATGTAGATAGTGAATGTCAACAATACATGTGCAGTATGCTTGAGTTTAGCTCCAAAAAGTAATAATGAAGCGAATAATAATGGAGAAATAACATCAATGCGAAATATTTTGCAAAAGTAGGTCAAAAATGATGCCTTTTAACTCGCATTTTATGAAACAGCATTGATGACATCATCATTTGGCTGACCCCATCCCAAAAGATGATGACATAATACTTGAACGTCCCCAAAGGGCTACAGGGTGATCATCAAGTCCTGCCCCTCATTACTAAAACAGCACTAAGAAGTACAGAGTGATTATACAGTCTTACCCTCATTAATAAAAAAGTCATATGAAGTTCAGGGTGATCAAAATGTGTACATCATTAAAACTCTGTTACTAACAAGTCTTAGCCACGTTAAGAAATGTTCTAAGAAATACAGGGTGGTCATAGAGTCCTACCCATATTAATAAAAAAAATCATATGAAATACAGCGTGATCAAAGTGTTTCCCTCATTAAAACAACTATTACTAAGAACTGCTCCAAGACGTACAAGGTGGGCATAAAGTCATAACCCTCATTACAAAAATAGCCCTATGAAATACAGAGTGATTATAAAGTTCTACCGGTACCTCTATTTTAAAAATGTTTAATTAGAACAGGGTGATCATAAAGTGTTAACCTCATTAAAACAACTATTGCTAAGAAGTACAGGGTGATCCTAGTCTTACCCTCATTACAAAAACAGCTCAAAGAAGTACAGGGTGATCATAAAGTCCTTCCCTCATTAAAAAATGTTTTCATAGGTACATGGAGATCAGGTGATCATAAAGTCCTTCCCTCATTAAATAATGTTTGACGAGGTACAGGGTGATCATAAAGTGTTAGCCTCATTAAAACAGCTATATAACTAAAAAGTACGGTGTGCTTATAAAGTCCTACCCTCATTGAAAAAAATGGCTCTAAGAAGTACAGGGTGATCATAAAGGCATACTCTCATTTCAAAAATAAATTTTAAAGAACTGTTAGTTACCAAGAACTGCGAGCCAAATATAAGAAATTAAAACTTCACTTCGTCTACCTTTTTTTAAATTTTTTGGTCCTTTTAACTTAATTTTTTTTCCTGAATTTTGCGATTTCGTTGGTGGCCATTGATTTTTTCTGCAGAGCTTGTCAATGAGTGGTAAGACGGGACCAAATGGATGTCAAAAGTAGAAAGAAGAAGACAAAACAGCAACGAAAACCCATTCGAGTTTTCAGATTTTTCAGAGCGACATGTTCCCAGATAACGTTGGCGAGATAGGGAGGAAAAACACGGAGCCAACGTCGACTTGCTAAAAACTTTCCAGACACTTCATAGTCTCATTTTTTTTCTCGATTTTTCGTCGACATTTATTTCTCCAAACTGCAACTAATACCCGAGACCAAACCTCCGTTCTTGCGCGGGACCTGTCTAGGTTGGGCACCTCTGGAAGTTGTACATGAAAGGCATTTTTCAGAAGTACCTTTAATGAATAAACCATTGCAATGATAAAGACACTAAGTATGCTTGCTCATTTGACAGCTGAGAGCGAAAGTTACCATCGGGAGAAGATCAGGGACCGGTTTCACGTCAGATTTTGGGGAGTAAAAACTCTCGAGCTTTAAAACTAGCAACTGGACACGAGACTGAGAGCGCTGCTCTGAGAGTCAATATCGAGAGTTCACTTTCATCAGGATCAAAATCCTGACTTGTTTCAAATAGTTGAGTGCTCTAAGGCAAGTCTGACATGTTATAATTAGTTAATTGAGAAAGCTCTCAGTCAATTCTTATTTGCTTTAAATACACGTAGCTGAGAGCGCTCTCAGGCGAATCCGAATTGTTTAAAATAGTTTATAGTGCTCTCAGGCAATTCTGACCTGTTTCAAATATTTGAAAGTTCTCTCAGACAATTTTTCACAAATGTTGTATTCATCATTTGTATGAACAATCGGCAGAACTATCACAAGGTTCTGAGAGTAAATGTCGAGATGTCACATGTATATGAAACTATCGAAAGATACTGCCGATTGACAGACTATGTCAAGGTCAAGATCTCACCATCACAACAAGCTATCTATACATGTATGTAGTTTACGTGTAGTTGATAGACTATCAGAGATTCTCTCGATGGTTGCTATCGCTCTCAGCTCTCAAATTACTGTGCAGTTGTACCTTCAGTTTACAAAATGACTTTTTTAAATTACTTGAGTGCTCTCAGGCAATTCTATTTCTAGTAGTTGATCATGCTATCATTCAATTCCTATTGAAACTCAGGTGTTGAAACCCAAATGTTGAAATTCAGGTGTTGACACTCACCTGTTTTAAACAAGTCAGAGTTGATAGTACTCTCAGGCAATTTTCCCATAATCTCCTATTCATCATTTTGATCGCAGACACGGTTCTGAGAGTTAATGTCGAGATCTCACCTTCACCACAAGCTATCTGCATGTAGTTGACAGACTATCTAAGATTCTCTCGATGATTGCTATCACTCTCAGCTCTCAGCTCTCAAATCAACGTGCTTAAAACCCACTTGACTCGTGAGTTGCACATTCTCTTTTACAACCCCAGCCCTTGAGGGTGTCATGATTATAACTTCAGTTCTCAGCTCAGAGATGAACACAGGCCCTATAACACACAATGGTTTCAAGTAACTAACATAATGCTACAACTTAGTGACCATTCAACATGGAGCATAACAACTAGCACCACGATTTTTTCGGTGAAAAAAAGCATCGCTGTAAAAACAGGTTAGTTTCTCATCGGTGGTCTCTATCGTCTCGGTCTTTTTTCATGTGCCCAAAGCAGGGAGGTTGCTCGTGTCTCCTCTAGGGCCTCCCCCTTCTCCTGCCTCAGCGCCCCCTGGGTCCCCGTGTACACGGTTGGAGTGTCTGGAGGCGCATGCACTTGTTACAGATAGATATCACGCAGTAAAGGACAACATGAAAATTTAAACAGCTCGTAGGGAAACATGTGACGGTGTGTGCGCTGCGTAAAGGGCCTCACGGATACACGAGGAATGGAGAAGAGGGAATAAAAAGAAGAAAAATCAAAAAAAAAAAAACTGGATGAAAAAAAAAACAGTCGGTGTATAAAACGACTGCTGGAGAAGACAAAAAGACAGAAAAACGTAGAAAAACACGGCAATGCGAAATGCAATTGTGAGGAGCCAATGAGGAGCGTCTTACCCCTAGGGCTTTTTGCTGTTTCTTATTCTAGCTAAGCGAACTAACGGAGAAAAAAAAAATCCGGCTCATTTGCATTATTTGATTTTGATATTTTTCAAACATTGTGTTTTTTGCTAAACAAGACAATCAGAGTTTAATCTCCTTTGTAGATTTGCTCCTGGAGCGAAAAAACGAATTAGCCGCGCGCTTTTGACGAAAAAAAATACATATAAAAGCAACGAGAGTTGGATTTGGTGTAGCAACAGTGCTCGTGCTTTCTGATAAACACTACTCGTAATAGGTGAGCAAATGCTCAGCGACTTGACCAAATACTCATGCAATCAATGGCAGAGTGCAATGCTGAAAACTGCAGACCACAATGCAGAGATGGCATTTTCAATTTTCAAAGCAAATTTCCCTGACCACCATGACCATTGAAAATGCAAATGCGTGTAAGTGCCAATGTAAGGAATGCTTTGCATACTAATATACTGCAGATAAACTCGAGATAGAAACCAAATTTCCATAATTAAACATGAAATTTAGAATGGTTTCGATTAAACAGCCGATTTCGTTATTAATGTCTTCCACTAAATTGCTAATCATCTCTTGATTTCAGTGTTACTGACTAATTTTGTCGAATTTCCCTGACTTTTACAGGTCTTTTCAATTTCCCTGACAATTCCAGGTTGCCAAGTTTGGGGGAGCCCCGTGTTAGATGTTTTTAGTACATTCTGGGGTTAACTTCGTGAACTCACGGCAAGTCCGGGCGAGTCCAGCCTCGTTCAGATACCTCTGACTTCGCAGGTGTCAGTGTGGGACTTCAATGTTATTGTACATGTGTATACAGTGGGACTTCAACGCACATGAATACAGAGGAGCTTCAAGAGACTTCAGTAGGGCTTCAATGAAACATCAAGGACGACAGATTTCAAATCACAACAGTGGGAGACTAGGTGGATTTTACAGGTTTCAATGACCACAATGAGACTTCCAGCGATACAGTAGGACTCTCAGTATGTCAACTGAGTGACACGCGACACTTTCTCAACTTCTCAAAGCTGCTGTGAAGGCATTGAAGTCCCATAGGCTAGGATGTTTTAGGTTGACACATTGCTGCATTTCAGTGAATTTTAATCTGAAGTTGACTAAAATGATCGTAGGCTAGCTCTTGGGCGAACTACTTGGGGAAAACAAGACTTGATCGAGCAGGTTGATGCTTTGATGACGCCATTGTTGAAATTCAGTAAGGGTCCAACACTCAACTATCCACATCACCCCATACCATTCAGCACGAAATAAGCGGACGATGAGTGCAAACAAGCGTCATTTAATTGATATTTTCAACGACATTCAGGTGATTATGACGACCAACTGGTGTATTCTGTACCTTCACTAATGAGCCTTTCAATAGTCAAGTTTGCAAGTTTCGAACGCGTAGGCCTACTCACCCTCGCGAAGTTTTCGCCAATCTTCGAGAAATCTTCGAGAAATCTGACACTTCGAGAAGCGCGGACTAGGCAACGAGTCACGAAGGTGTTCAGCGTCGTTAATTTCCTTAACTAGGGCACAAATCGCGACTTAAAACAGATTAAAAAACGCGAAAAAATGACGAAAAAAAAAAACATCCGAAAAATCCGTTAGACATGGAATCCCAAAATGGAAGTTCCGCACGCGCCCCCTGCCGCTCGCGCTGCTGTTCCGAACGGCGCTTCGGTCAAAAGAGCGCAATGCTAATGACCGTCATTTGTTGGGTTTAACTTGAAGTTTTAAATTATTCATTCCAGGATAAACTCAGATTTTATGACGTTAAAGCGTTTTATCATGGTATTGCTAAGATCGCTTTGCGTATTTAATTCATCCTAATTAACCGACTCCATAAACCGTCAAATTAAGGTAAAACTCGCTACTCTAGCCACTGACCCTCGCTAGAGGGCGACACAGTCGCCTACATGGTGCATCATAAATTCGGTCAATATTTCAGACAGAGCAGACTGAGAGCGAAAGTTACTATCGAGAGAACCTCAGATGGACTGTTCACTCGATAGTGCCCCTATCTAAATACAGCAGAATCTGTCTACACAAATAATGTCTTAAGTAATATCCCCTTTAAAATAGCAATTATGTTATATCTAGTAACCATCAATACCCTGATATTCATAAATTGTTGCTTTGATTTTTACGGTAGAACCTGTCTAAACGAATGTCGTCAAAAGTAATATAATCTCTACACTAGTATCAGGTGCATGTCCCGATGTGGGACACACGATTAAATATAATAAACCTCCGTAATCTGATATTCAATAATTTTACATTGTTTTTACACTAGAACTTGTCTAAGTTAATATTCTCTATAAACTAATGTCAGGCGCTGCGTGGTCCCGACGATGGACTCTTTGAATCTAATAAACTTCCATAACCTGATATTCAATAGTTTTAGCGATGGGCTTGACACGTACAGTAGAACCTTTCTAAACTGACTGTGATCGTGCTCTGGCCCACAATCTGTCCAAACTAATAACTTCTTTAAACTAATATCAGCACCTGTCTAAACAACTACACTTAAAACTAATAAACCTCCATAACCTGATATTCAATAGTTTTTGCATTGGGCTTGACACGTACAGTAGAACCTGTCTAAAATGATTTTGGCTGTGCCCTGGCCCACAATCTGTCTAAACTAATAACTTCTTTAAGCTAATGTCAGCACCTCTCTAGACAAATACATTAAAAGCTATTAAACCTCTATTACCTGATATTAAATAGTTTTTGCATTGGGCTTTACACGTACAGTAGAACCTGTCTAAACTAATCGTGGTCGTGCCCTGGCCCACAATTTGTAAAAACTAATAACTTATTTAAACTAATATCAGCACCTGTCTAAACAAATAAGTCTATAAACTAATTGTGGAAGGTCCCTGATCACCAATCTGTCCGAACGAATAACCCCTCTAAACTAATATTTAGCGGCGGTTCCAAGGGTATTAGTTTAGGCAGGTTGCACTGTAGCAGGGATGTACTGAGATACACAGCAGTTGCAACCCAAACCCACTAAATATTGTATTGATTGGCAGATGAATATTTGAGGAGACAAAAGCAGATATCGAGTGAACGGCAGCTGCAACAACAACATCGACAACAACAACAACAGCAACAACAATAACAAGGGCGACACTAGAGGCCGGAGATGCGTGAGAGGGCGCCACTAAGGGGTGGGGGGCATTTAAAATTCAACCAGAAAAGGTTGAAAAAAAAGCATCCCGAAGTACTTGAGGTCTGCTCGCGGTTAATCGAACGAAGAAAATCTGCGAAAAAACCAAAAAATCTCCTCCAAAATCTTAGATGTGTAGCCCTAGTGGCTCCCCAGGTTGGGTGTAAACAGATGGTGCCGGATAAGCGACCCCATCGGGATATTTGCGAAGATAGCGAAGGCAGCCATCCCCTTAACACGCCTTCAATTATTTACTCCTTAGCTGCTGCAGTTTTTTCTTTATCTAAAATGGTGAATTTTTCAACAACTTTCGTGAAAAACAACATTGGGGGAAGTTCCCATAAGATCAACTGTTCTTATTGGGAACATTCGAGTACTACGTCGCCCCAAAATCACATTTTCAGACACCCCACTCATGACCCCTGTGTTGAGACCATGCTGGTCAACGTACGCAGAGTAAATTCCAGTACATGTAGAACCTCCAAGCTTGACTACTCGGACGGTCACCACACATCTGCACATCTGTATGTTGACCAATTGTTCTATGACACATAATAGTAATTCACCCTCTGTATGTTGACCAGAATGGTCTCAACATGTAAAGTCGTTGATGATTAAATGTATCGGCTGCTTGGAAAACTTATACCATAGATAAATAAATAAATAAATGTAATTTATTTATCCATGCTTATACTGTACACCCCTGAAAAGCAGCTGTCTTTAGAAGCAGATTTCATTTTGGACTGTACATTACATTACTGTGTTTCTGCGTTAAAATTCCAGTACTACTGTACAGTAAGTGTAATTGCTGGATAAATTTGCAGCTCATTAGCAATACTGGTTCTGTATTATGAACATTTTAATAAGATTATTCATGAATGATGAATGCATGTGTACTGTAAAATACTGTACAAGTTCATGCAGTACATGCAGTTCACGGAATCAAAATCCGGTGTCAGTACAAGCCTCGTTTCATATGTTGACCAGTTTGCGACAGTCCCTTGAGTAGTCACCTTATAATAATATAATAATTACTGTACCTTGTCACGGTTTTTTACTTGAGAGAAAACTGTAAATTTGAAGAGTTTTTGGCATTTTTCGCCATTTAAAAAAAAAAATTGAGTTCTTTTCGCAAAATGGAACGCAAATTCCAATTTGGAATTCCGTGTTCCACGGTTGCCATGGTTGTCTCGTGCGACGCCTAGCTTCTCGCGCATCAGCACGTGACTCCTTTCGACCAATCGTCGCTTCGCGAGTGATGAGCGGCAAATTCAAACTTACCTGGTCAATACAAATTGACAGTATCTTGGGTGGTCAACTTACAGAGGTTCTACTGTACTATTGTGTGTCATAATCCAAGTGGCCAACATACGACATACAGAGGGGTCAACATGTAGAGGTCGTATTTCATCGAGTTAATGTGGTTACTGCCCGGTCCTTTAAAATGTGGCCAACGCAGTGAGGTGGTTAACTTTGGAGGTTCTACTGTAGACTTTATAATTCGGAAGATAATTTCAGGACGCTCCGACGTATTGAGGACGTTCAAGTACCTAGATGATGAGACATATCATTGTATTTTTTAAAATGTAAATTTGGGTTAAAATCCAAAACACGAGTGATTCAGTTTTCAAGATGCCGTCAACGTAGCTATATAATGCGCTCCACCTGTAGGCCTATGAGGGCTTAAGGTGGTCAAAAAGCCAAAAAGAGCGTTTAAAAAGCCAGACGTACATGTAAGATCGCGTGTGTGTGTGTGTGTGGAGTCCTTACTTGATGGTGAGGGGGTGTTCCCTTCGTGCGACTTTACGACGCTCGAGGCAGCTGACACTCGTCTAACTTCGCGTGCGCACGACGCGCCCCCTCTTGGCAACGACGCACGCAGGACGAGGGCAGGTGCGCCGTATACTTACATTGGACATGGACGTGACACTCACTCAAAAAACAACCCCATCCATGGCAAGGGAGGACGAAGGCAAATTATCAAAAAAAAAGTCAGGAAAAACAGTGAAAATTAACTGAGCCACATCAGAATGATTCACTCTCTCAGTAAATGCCTTTGTGGCGTGGAATACGCCACATACTAAACTAGTATCCACTAGACCGATGCCGAACATTAGTTTAGAGAGGTTATTACTCTAGACGGTATGTGTTATTTGTTTGGACAGCTTCTACTTGAAAACAGGGTGTCTTCCATGACTTTACATGTTGAGACCATGCCGGTCAACGCACAGAGAGCACAGTACTATTGTGTGTCATAATCCAAGTGGTCAATATACAACGTACAGAGATGCAGGTGATCAACATGTAGAGGTCACCTTTCATTGAGTTAATGTGGTGACCGTCCTGTCATTTATAATGTGAGCAACATTATATATCAACGTCGGGACAAGAACCTGAGATTAGTTAGAGAGGATATTACTTAGACAGTATTTGTTTAGAAAGGTTCAACTGTAAAAACAGGGTGTCTGCTGGATTTGGTATTGCAAATTCCATGACTTCAATTTTTTTTTCATGCCTATTAGAATATGGGGCCGTTTAAGTTTTATGTCAACAATAAATAACGAATTTCAGAAACTATCTACCGCTGTAGCGACATGATTACTGGCCAAAACAGTACTTCAGACAGTACTGGCTACATTTGTTTTGCGGAAATAGATCGCAAATGAAGAATTTAAACACAACTTTCTATTTTGTGAATCAAACAAAAACCAAAAATTTCACGACCCTGTTGTAAACTTAATGTCTTTTGCGTGACCCTGATGTAAATATCATGCCTTTCCCATGACCCTGATGAAAATTTAATGACTTTTCCATGACTTCCATGACCAGTAGACACTCTGATAATCCATGGGACCTATGCTGAATACTAGTTTAAAAAGGATTTTACTTTAGACAGCATTTGTCAAGGCAGGTTCTACTGTAAAAACTAATGCGCAAATTATTGAAATACCATGTTATGGAAGTTTATTAGATTTAACGAAGTTTTAAGTTTAGACAGGTATACTGTAAAAAAACAATGCAAAAATTATCAAAAATTAATTTACGAATGTTTATTAGGACCTGCACCTGACATTAGTTCAGATACGATATTACGATATTGCTTTAGACAGAATTTGATTAGATAGATTCCAGCGTAAAAACCGATGCACGAATTATTCAATATTAGGTTATCGAGGCTGATTAGATTTAACGTGGGTCCCACGTGGGGACCAACACACGACATTAGTTTAGAGAGGATAATACTTTAGACAGTATTTGTTTGGACAGGTTCAGCCGTGTACATGTATATACCGTTTCCACCTCAGGAAAAACTTATTATTATTAAGCTTAACTTATTAATATACAGGGTGACCATAAAGTCCACCACGGATTACAAATCTTACTTTTACAAAATCTGTTAGAGTTACGAGGACCAAATTTTTGGAAAAGATAGCAGAACTGCTAAAGTTTTTTAATTCGTGCAATTGGTTCAAATAACACGAAATGAAACAAAAACTTTAGGGAGTTCTACTACATTACCTTTATCCAAAATTAGGTCGTTGTCTAGCAATTAAAAAAAATTGTAATGAAAGCCAAACTTTTCTGTCTCCCTGTATGCTATTATCACTTCCGGTCAGAACATGTTTAAAAAAAATCATCTTGTAACTTATTCGCAGTTGAGACTGATTTAACCAGATCGATTAAAATTAAGCAGAGTTTGGTGTCACCGTCATTGGTCCCTCCCCTTGACCACTGTCCACCCCCTCGGCCATCTGTTGTTTCCTGGTCCTTGTCCTCCCCCTGCATTCGTTTGTGCCAAGCCCTAATCGACGTTAAGTCTTTCGGGTGGTCTCATTAATTATTTTTGGCTCGAAAACACAATGGGAGCGAACAATGACATCACGATTATTATCGGTTTTTAAAACCTTCCTACTTTGTTGTTGTTGTTATTGTTGTTGTTATCTGGCATGGAAACGTCCGTCACCTTAATCAATTCATTCTTGCGACTCATTAATTAATTACGCGTCGAATTTGTAAGATTTGCGAAAAGACTATTTAAAAAAAATAGCGGAACAGCAATCCATAGGGGTTAATGTAGTCAGTCATTAGAAACGGAATTGATCGATTTCGTTATTTTTGTTTTTGTTGCGGATTAAAAGCGTGTTTCATGGACACTTGCTCTTTTGCTCTTTTAATAGTCGATTTCTTATGGATCATAACCAAGGAAGTCCATATAACTATTTCAAATATTTTAAGACTACCTGGAAATGTTAACTACAGTGTATTATAACGATTTCTTACCTATTTTTTGTTGACGTTGTCGTCATAAGGGGGTTCTACATAGTTCGTATACAATGAGTGAAGCTACAGGTTGTTCATCCTTCAAATCAAATTCGGACCTGGAAAACAAAAAATTCAATTTATCCAAAAGCGGCTTTAGCTACACGTAAATTAATTTAAATTATGCATTTCCAAATGGTTCAATTCAACTCAGCTCAATTCAGAACCAACTGCCAGAAAAGATGGCCAGGTGTAATGTGTACGTGTGTGTGTGTGTGTGTGTGGGCGGGTGTTTGAAATCCACATTTTCCAAATTATCAGGATGTTACCATATCATTTCTAATGAGTTCGAAAACTATTTATACTGTAATATGTTAAAATTTCAACACATGACCAGACAGGTTAGACCCACTATGAAAAAAATGATTATTTCATTTCAAGTAAGATGATTAACATGAAAATCCTGCGATAAATTAGTAGTTGACTGATATTCCATGATATGCATTTTCCACTACATCAATTGATGACTGAGCATTGCTGGCAAAGTTGCTAAAGTTGCTCACCAGGTTGCCAAGCATGCAGTTGCAAACTAATCGCGCAACACTCCTGAAAACGACATTAAGCCTTAGCCAAAAAGGACTAATTGACTGCAAAGTGGTTGTTAGACTGATTGCAAGGTGGTGGTCAGTCCAATTGCATTGTGGTGGTCAGACTGATTGACTACACAGTGGTTGTCAGGCTAGTTGCAAACCGGTTGTCAAACTGGTTGCAAAGTGGTTGTCAAACTGATTGTAAACTAATGATGTTCATTTCAGATATCCTGTATAA
>JAQGAF010004506.1:0-14214 GCA_034687865.1 Kryphioiulus occultus
TTCTGTTGAAAGCTGATTGAAATGTGAGAACACGCTTTTCAACAGAATTGAATTCGAGTTGGTCAATGATTGGTTGAATCGATCAAAGTTGGCCACCCTTCAACTTATGGCCGTTCAATGGCTTTCACCTTGCTCACTTCATTGCTCACAAAGAAAATTCCAAATTGGCACGCGCACGAATTCGAATTTTGGCCAATTTCGAGTTCCATTTATTAACATTTAACACGAATTTGGGGAAAATACAGCAAGCATAATTGCGCTCGACGCCATCTTCAACTGTGAGTTGCAGACATTGAACAGAATTTTGAACAATTATTGGTCAACATTTGTCAATCAATAATTGATGATCGATATTGACCGACAAAAGTTGACTCGTGAGAACGCGCTTTACGCTGACAGTTGGTCCAGTTCAATCGAACATCATATGCTGTACATTTCTGAACCTATCGAAAATTCTGAGTACGGTTAAATTAACGGGATGTCGAACACGTAAATGGTGCCACACATAATAAATCTTGCCAAAAAAATAAAATCTTGTTCTCTCTGGTACTGGCTGACATCCTCCCAATTTTCACCGGCAGATCGCGTTTCCTGAAATTTCGAGATTTCATCCAGGATGTTTCGCTTTTCCAACTTCCCTAGATTTAGTTTTCCAACGCTTTGACGGCAACTCAATGCACGCCGTGATGGCCGTGTTTACAATTGAAAGCGCCAATTTGGCTCATAGTGCATTGTACGGGTACTTTGCCCATGATCAGAGAGGTACTGTAGCTCAGTCAAAGGTTGGCTTTAATTATTAATTTCTTTTTTAAATATATTCGCCCGTATAAGCGCGACGTTTTGGACCAAATTCCTTTTTCAGGCACAGACTTTAAAACATAAGTTAAAATTTAGAGTACAATCAGAACAATAATTTTAAATTAATGGGCCTCGTATTGGTAACATGGACGAAGAAGTCTTTCCATGGCCTTTCCACGTTTGTGATATGTTTCTAGACCGTTAAGGTAATTTATATTCTTATAATTATGAAAACGTTATCTATATAATTGATTTCAGCAAAAATTGTGTATACACTTATAAAAAAGGAGAAAAAGTTATACGCGTACGTACTGTATACGTTATTTGGGACCTAGGTTTCTGTAAGAATGGGATTATTGTTATGATTGTACTCTGTGTTATGCCTAATGTTTTAAAGTATGCGCCTGAAGAAGGAATTTGGTTTCCGAAACTTACGTTGCGCTTACTATTTCGAAAAATAAAGCCAACCTTTGACTGATCTACCTCTCGTGTCATTCTACTTCTACCAGCCATTGGGATGCATTTATACTTTGCCCTTTGACCTCATTTCAATAAGTTCTTACATGTATTTTCCAATATAGTTTTTCTAAGATTTCCAAAAACCCTTATATTTCACGAAAGTAAAAATATATTTTGACATGAATTTGGCTGTGAAACAAAAATTTAATAACTTTAACTGGAAATCTTTCTCACCTCCAAGTAACTGGCGACTTGCTCCAGGCCCTGGCTGCCCTGTTGATGACGAACCTCTTCTTCCTTCCACTTCCGGTCAGTTGATCTATGAGGGTGGCATCGGACACTCCGCATCGCTTCCTCTTGATGTACTTGGACGTGTCGTCGTCTAAGACACCCGTCTCTGGAAGTCCGGCCACACGCTGGACAAGACGAATTCCTCTGTTGATTTCTTCAACTGTCATGAAATGGGACACGCTAGACGATGATGGGGCGTTCACGTAACCGAATTGGGTCATATACGACTGTATAGAGAAAAGTTAAACAGTTAATATCTATAGTTGTTCTTGAATAACTTAGTTTTCAATACTAGTAAACAAATAGGATGTTCCTCTGAGGAGGATCGATAAGGTTGGCTGATCATCAATGACTCGAAAATGTTCATAATTGTCCACCTTGTTTAGAAAAATGATAATGATGGGAAGATTTACAAGGAAATATACATGTGTATTGGTGCGAAACGTAAATATAGTAATTAAACCATCTAGAAACTTATTAATAGTAAATGAAACAAATGAGAAAATAGAAACCATCAGTTTCAAGATTTGAAAAGAAATAAACATATTTATTTTCAAGTCTTGAAACTTGCAACCTTGATTTTCGTCAGATTCTCAATTTACAAAAAAATATACTAATTTGTATGCAGTCCAATTAAATTCAGTAACCTACAATCAGTAAGACAATACCGTGTGGTAGGGGGTGAAATCCATTTTTGCAATTTTTTGCAAATTTTGAAAGTTGCAAAAAAATATAATTTTATAAATGGACGCGAATATTTTTTTGTTTATTTCTTTCTGAGTTTGTAACTTTTTTTGCAAATTTTTAAACTAGCGGAAATCAGGGCGATCATCTTCCACTTAAAATGCGAATATTTAACATACATGTACATGTATCGGTACATGCAGTTTGTTTTTATTTATTTTTATTTTCGTTTTATTTAATTTAATTTATAATTAATAAGTTTTTATAAATTTTTAAATTAAATACTTTTTTTTCGTATTTTGTAATTCTGTATTTACTGTAAGTTTTGAAATTTTTTTTATAAATTATTGAAATTTTGAAGAAGAACGAAGGGAACATTTCCCAGGCTAGAATACAGTTTGGTTTTATTTTAAGTCTATATACTTGGTGAAGTGGGGGCTAAGACACCTCTGAAAAGTTATTAAAGATGATATAATATGGTATTGTCTGAATTTTTAATTAATGCACTGGTAATAATTACAAATCTACTATGCATTAATAATCCATAAACCCCAATATACCTTTAGTGAGCCAAATGAATCCCCCAAAAGTTAATTGTCCTTACCATCATTTCCGTAATCGTGGTGCCATCTTCTTGAACGTCTTGAGACACAAATTTGGAAGGTTGTTGCGAGTGAGCCCCATTGGGCATCACGATGGCAAACAGCATTGTCGACAAGAAAAGCATTCTTTTCCAAGACGTTGCCATCTCGTTCGTTGCACCCACGAACCTCACTGTCGATTGGATCAGAAATTTCGGACCCCATTTTCGGGAATCTTCATTTTTGATCTCTGACCAACGAAGGTTCATGAAAACTTCAATGAATTTTAGGTCGCCTCTCTATCTAGACGTTTTTTTGAAAACGTAATGACGAATGTGCACTGCTCGTATTTTTATAATATTGAGCCCTGCCTACCCCGGGAAGGAAGTTTGACGAAAATCGTTTTCGAAACAACAGCCAATGACGTGCAAAACCCGAAATTCCATTGTATGGGAGAAACACACTTGTGATTTTGTAATCGTCGTGATGCTTCACTATGTCATTTTTTCTCGTTGTTGGAAAATTTCATGATTTTATGCCAAAATGCTAAGTTTTCTGATCTTCCTCTTCCGAAACAAACAACGATACCTTTGTCTCATTTACTGTCAGGAAAAATATTCTTGAGGTGCTATTGTTTTACACTGGGACCACCCTCAATTTGTAAGGTCATGCTTGAGAATTCCGAATCGTGAATCTTTTTTAGTATTTTTGCTAACACGAACGATTCATAAACTGCTTATTGTTCCAAAAGCCGACACTATCTCATCTACATGGTGACTACCAGCCTGCTTAATCTCAGGGAATTTTATAGTCAACTTGGAAAACCTGGAAAACTCAGGGAATTTTGAATTGGAACCTGGGTTTGCGTAGTTTCAAAATTGTATTTGTGTTTGTTCGTTGTAATTCTAAGAAATACGCACACAAATGATTGGCCTGATTCTACCATTCTCCTATAAAATTCAGCATTTGAGATCAAGTTTTTCTACAAAGTTTACCTGCGTCGCTCTTAAATTAATCTTATTTAATGCCTTAGCGGAGTTTTAGTTTACAAAAATTAAATGCTCCATCAGTGTTACCTTTGTTATAAACATTTCTGAAAAACGTTTGCTAAAGATAACACCAAAAATCCGGTATTTGTCGTAGTTTTTTATTCAATTTTCACTGTGATCTAGTAGTATTTATTAAAAGAAATTTCTCAAACATTTCTTTCATTATTATCAGTATTTCCAAAAAAAAAAACATTGCAAGGAAAGTATGCCTAAAATCCATTATTTCTTGTAGAATCTTTCAAAGAAATGTGCTCAGGGTAAAGTTGAGTAAAAATCTACCATTTGAGAACCAGTTTTTTAAAAGAATTCTCCTACTTTGTTTCCTTACTATTATTTTTGAACCTGAATAAATTCAAATATGATCCTGGATAGTAGTCACCATTAAATGACATTTTAAAACTTGAATCCACATGAAAGTACTTCGAAATAGCAGGTGCGTTGCATTTGCTTTGATTTGATAACCATTCTATTTCATTGGAATTTACATTTTATCCCCAGTTGAAGATGATATTATAATGAACGCCATTGGCGAATTTCTTTTTCACGCCTGGTATCAGTTACTATTTCCCGAAATTTTAACGTTGATGGTATAGTGGTATATGTACGTGTATAAAGTGTGTCAGAATATGATTATATTAGTTTTGTCTATTTACCATCGTTACGTGTTGTTATCCATGTACATTTTATTTGGAGTTGTAATTATCGGACACTCTGTATTTGAGAAACCGTTATTAAGTTTTGCCTCTTTGCTTCCAGATGGCGCAATTCGATGACGTCATGATCCTGATCGTTCTATTCGAATATCGTGTCTGAGTTCGATGTCACCATTTTTTCGAATGTGAAGTTGGACAACTACGGGAATTCGAAGCTTTCGAAGTATGTTTTTATTTGAAGATTATATTTAATTGTTAATAATTCGTTAAGTGAACGAGCTGTTACGTGAGGATTTCTGCGATTTGGTGCGCATCTTTCTTCCCGCTTTGTTGTTGTTGTGCAGGTTTGGCGGCAGCGGTCGACTAAGTATGAAAATTTTATTTTTTTTCCATTTGCTGTTTAAAATACTGAATATCATTTCATTGCTAACTGTTCCTGAGATGACACAAACTGTGAATTAGATTTAGAGGGGTAGGCATGCTAAATGAACTGGCAGAAAACTTGACGTACTGACAGCAAATCTCGTATTGGTCATTTTGCTAAAGGGTCCTTTCGTCAATATTAAAGATCGGATCTTCTGAGTAGTTCCTGCAGTACTTGGCCAAGTAAAGTTTCTTCAGTTCAACTTTAATTGTGTTTGTACGACCCTGCACCACGGCATCAAATTATCAATCACTGCTTATATATGATTATTCTGGCAGCGCTGATTCAGGATTCCCCCAGATCTGAAAAAACCTGGAAATCTCAGGGAAACTTGGAAAAGGCAGGTGTCAGATTAGAAAACTACTCAAATTTGCTGCTTCCAAATGCAAATTTACAGGGTTCCCCCAGACCTGGAAAAGTCACGGATATTGAATTGGCCTGGAAAAGTCAGGGAAAATTGATTTACTTTGTAAATGTCAAGGATATTCAACAAATAAATGATACACAAAATCAAGAGATGACAAGTAATTCTCTGAAAGAAATGAATAATACAGTTGTCTGTTTAAAAAACTAATCCAGGTTCTCCCTTACCTGTCACACCTGGAAAACTCAGAGAAAATGGATCTACTTTGAAAAAGGCAGTTGAATTTAACAAATTAATAATAATAAAAGTCAAGGGATGACAAGCAATTCCATATAATTTTTAATGGAATTACCATTTCCACAAAGACACTTATTTAAATTTGCTGTTTGAAGCCTGTTTCTGTATGAACATTTGTGTTATATCTTCTGTCTTTATGTAATTAGCAATATATGCAGTGTGATTTCTTACATTGGAATGTCATAACTTTACATTTTAAATGGTCAGGGTGGTAAGGGAAATTTCGTTTAACTCTTATTTTGACTCGGAAAAACCTATAGAAGTCAGGCTTATTTGAAAATGTCATTTGTGGGGGAAACCTTATATAAAGATGCAGAAAATTGGTGTAAAACATTTGTATAAATACACATAGACTTTCGTGAAAAAACCTCCTCAAATTCGAATTCTTTGGTTTTTTTTGCGAATTTGTCCAGATGTTGTGAAGTTGACATTATCTTCATTTATACCAATTGGAAATATATGTTGCGTTGAAACTGCATTGCTTTGATGAGCATTTTATCCCCTAGGATTTGGCATTTTATCCTAACGAAATTGCCTGGTACCGATTATTATTTCCAGAAATGATAACGTTGTTTGATTGTTGGTACGTGTATAAAGCGTGTCAGAGAATTATTTTATAATTTTGTTTCGTATTTACGTATTTGAAAAGGTAGTTATCGGGCACTCTGTATTTGAAAAACCGTTATTAATGTCTTGCCTCTTTTCCTTCCAGGTGGCGCAATTCAGTGACGTCATGGTCCTGATCGTTCATTTCGAATATTGTGTCTGAGTTCGATGTCGCCATTTTTTCCAACGTCAAGTTGGTCAACTGCAGTAATTCGGAGCTTTCGAAGTATGTTTTTATTTTAACATTTGTATTTAATTGCGATTGTATCAAGCAAACTGTTACGTCACAATTTCTGCCAAATTGTGCGCATCTTTCATCCCGCTTGTTATTCCCGCTTTGTTGTTGTTGTTGTGCAGATTTGGCGGCAGCGTTCGACAGAGACCAGGGACGCGTCGGTTGCGCTCACTAGATTCCTATAATTATGAAAATTTGACTTACCTTCATTCTTTTTGCTATACATGTGTATCAGTTCATTGCTGACTGTTGCTAAAATGACACAAACGGCCAGTCTCAAAGATGCGTCAATTTTGGCTATTTTACGATAGGGCCTTTCTCCGCTATTAAAGTTTGGATATTCTGAGGAGTTAACTACAGTTCTGAGCACACTTAAGTTGCTGTTGTTCAACTTAGCATTAGTACTCCCCAGCATTATTCTGAGTTTTTCAGACCTGAAAAACCTGTATGGAAATGACAGGGAAATTGGTAAAGGCAGGGGTAAATGGATTTAATTTGAACAAAGTCAGGGAATTCACCAACTCAAATGATACACAAAAAGAGATGACATGTAATTCTGTGTAAGACACTAAAAAGCAGTTGTAAATTTACAAAACTAATCCAGGGTTCCCCCAATCCTGGAAAAGTTAGGGATGATAAGCAATTCCATTTAATTTTTAATGGAATTACTAATGTCACAAAAGTACTTATCTAAATTTGCTGTTTCCGTTTCAGAGCACACAGTTGACCGACGTGCAATTTGGGATTCATGAACGCCAATTTGGACCATTGATCAGTTCGAATTTAACACAGTGTTGCGACGAAACAAAATCTGTACTGAAACAGGAAAAAGTCCAGATGATTCGTCAACTTTTCAAAGTGAAAAGACAGATTAGTGAATCTGGTTTCAGAAAAACCTGAAGGTTTTACACAAGGCTTGAGTCTGCAAACCATGCAGCTTAGTCTCGTATCTTGAACGAGAACTATAAACATTTAAAGTTGGACCAGCCTACATATGTCGGAAAGGAGTGAACCTATTTTCAGACGTAAATCTTAAGTTAATGTAAAATGTGAGCCTGTTAAGTTTGTGTGCGGTGCAAATCAGGTCTCATATCTCTGGTAGTGATGACAACGAATCAACTCATCAGCACAAACTCAAGCTGACATGAACATTCGCGGAACTCAATGATGAGCTGACTAGTTCAGCCAGGATACCAAAACCGTATGAGATCAAACATTTTTAATATTATAACGAGCTTAGATTTCAGGGTGGGTAGTGTGCTTAATTTTAGAGTTAGCATGGAGTTCCAGCCTAGATCGGACGTGATCGGCAAAAAGTTAAGTGTTATTCAAAGGCACGAGCTCCCGAAGTCGGTAAAACCAATGTCTGGGCAACTCCTTGGTTAGTCTTCGAAGCGGTCAGTCCCCCCGCAAAGTGTTGACAGGCAGGCTCAGTTTTCTTATCCTTCTTAGCGGACTTAGCTTCAGGAACAGGTCGCCTTGGAGAAGCCCTTTCGGCGGTTAGGTTCAGCACCTTTGGACTCTGCTCCCCCTCTGGCGTTGGCAGCCATGTCACCTTGGCCAATTAGGTTAGCTCAGGTTTTGGAGTGCAAAGGTGTCGAAGCTCAGGCCTCGTGGAAACGCTCGTGCCGAACTAGCTATATCGAGAAGGCCGCTCATATTTATGATTTGTCAAAGCCATTTCGAAAACTTGACTGACATCTCGAATTGAATTCAAAACATGCATTCGGAAACTTTGTTTTCATCTCATGAATATCACGACCATTGCTGAAGTGATTGAAAATCACGTTGCGGCGCACTTGGTGTTACCAGAACTGAAAGCATCACTAGTTTTCTCGTCACGTTGACCATTGCCTAATTAAGGCACTGGAATCTGCTGTTGTATTCAAAGGCACAACTCACTAATTGACGGCACTAATCGATATTTCAGGCAGGAGTGTTTGTTTCTAGCTTCGTGATAGGCAGGAGTGTTTGTTTCTAGCTTCGTGATAGGCAGGAGTGTTTGTTTCTAGCTTCGTGATAGGCAGGAGTGTTTTTTGTGTGATCAAGTGTTTACTAATGTTGATTTGAAATGTTTTTTTTTTCTTTTGGGGATTAAGGTAGTCAATGTCAGGAAATTAGGAATACTTTGTAAGTGTGCTTTTACCATGTTGCATATTACTGCTCTACCTTGTCTAATCTTGCATTAATCATGTCATTTTCCCCCTTCGGCCTAACCGGTACAGGTCTACTAAAAACTCGCGTTCAGTGTACTTGATATGGTGTCAGGCATCTCAATACCAATCGTGTTGGTTGCGATTGGTATTGCGAAGTAGGGCGTTAGGAATGTTAGGAAATCCCTCATGTGCGTGGCTCTGCAATGCGCTTTTTAATCACTAATCTTGCAATTTTCAGACATTAGGTTGGAGCGTTAATAATTTAACTTCATATATCGAATACGTTGTTAATTTTCTTTTCTTTTTCTTCATGTTCTTTGGATACGCGGCCATTGCCGTGTGGCAATTTGGCTGTGAATGCAAGCAGATTTGCAATGCTTGGCAATAGATGAGCCATCTAAAGTTTAGCTAAGATGTAAGTATGTTCGAATGTATTATCCGGTGTCTAAATATAAGTATGCAGTGAATTCCCTGAACGTCTTCAAAATAGCATTTTCGCGTTGTGCATATCCATACATATACAAGTTGATAAATATGATAATCTGACAAAATTTTAAATTTGTATAACGGATATGGCTATCAAAAGCAATGAGCAGTCTCTTTCGCAATAGTTTCTCCCCACTTTCTCAGCTGTGATTTGTTAATAAAGGCAGAATTTAAAATTGCAATAGATATTTTATTGATTCATATATTTGGAGACCGTGATTAGGATATTGTCAGTCAAATATTGCATCAAGTGACAGTGTAACGAGGTCATTTTGGCTTTCTGTAAACCCTGGTACAGTACATAGAATATCCTTCCCACAGATGTCCTAGGTGTTCTGTGTTGTAGATTGGGGTTGCCTGGATTAGACAGTCCCCTGGTTTGGTATCATCATAACTTAACCATGTCAAAACTGGCAGGGAGCATGTCCAGCATCGATAAATGCAACTTTCAAGCTAATTCATCTAAATAGATTACATATACATTTAATAGCAAAGCAATTCGGTCTTTACATTTGTAAAAGCTGCGAGCATCTCTCTTCTCTACGCGGACTTAGAAATACAAACCACGAGCGTCTTGTGTTAAGACGACTAGAAGCAGCTAAGAAGCTTACTGTCTATGAATAGCGAAGCCATTGGCCCCATCGGCAACCTCGGCACTACCGGCGGTCTCGGTCGCTGCCGCCACCGCCTTCTTGGACAAGGCGATGTCCGAATCGTGGGCAAACTTGCAGGTGGATCCGAATCGACAGCGGCCCTTGCGGTAGTTCCAGCACACTTTCTTACCCATGATGCTGCGCTGTTGGTTGTTGCCCGTGGGGGTCATCTTGACATGCTTTTCCAGAAGCGAGTTTCTGGCTTCCTCCGCGGCACGGTAGGGGTTTGCGAACACAGAAACGCCCTCGTCGTTGCCGTTTGGTCTGGTAGGAGATTTGCAGTCAAAATTTGGCTTTGGCAACTTTGCAGCATTAAATTGCTGCTCCTGGGAGTCACTGGACGGACTCTTGCGAGAGTCAGCATCTTCTGCATATTCCTCTTCCTCTTCTTCCTCCTCGCTGTCCTCTGGCATGAAGTAGTTCCTCTCTGTATTATCTCGAGCTGTCATTGGACTGGCTTTGCAGTCCTCATTCATGTCCCTGGCTCCAGATGCTCTGCCAAGAACAGGAAGTTTAAACGATGATAAACTTTTAATTGGGTAGTTATAACTTTTCAAAAACCTTAGTTCTACCCATGCTGTCGCATTTTCGATCCAGGGTCCTCGTCATCTTCAGAGGCAGCTGAGGAATCTGAACCATAGTCAGCCACCAAGGATGCCATGACGTTATAGACGAACCTGTGTGGTTGTTTTGTTGCATTGCATCATGGGGATAAACGTCGTCTGCACTTGATGACTTCAAAGATAGTACATGGTGGGCGCAAAATTCAAAAACTTTTCCTAATGTTAGTTTCACCAAGACCTTGGTTTGGCAGACTGATGGATTTCCATGTCATTCGGTGGTAAATCAGGGTTCCCCCAGACCCGGAAAACCTGGAAGGTCAGGGAAATTCAACAAATCAATAACAGATTTTACATATCTAGATATTGGTTGGCACACAAATCAAGAGATGACATGAAAATATAAAAAACACTAATCTAAATTTGCTGTTATTTTGCGAGAATTTTTTGTTGTCTCCTGTTTATATATAATAAGCAATAAATATAACATTTTTTAAATTGGTATGTCACGTATTTGCATTTTAAGTGGTCAGGGAAGTTGAAAATGTTATCTCTGGGAGAACTATGTAAATGATTGAGGAAATACGTTTTTCTACATTCATTGTCAGGGAAAGTTGAAAGTACTTGAAAAGGCACAAAGATAGCTCCACTTCATTTATTTCGAATTATTTTTCCTCAAAAAGATAAAATGGAAATTGTACAGTTTTTGATACAAGAAATGCAGATAAAATAATCCTACTTGCATCGGGGAAATGCAATACGTTGTTGTGACTTGGGATATTATCATCATTAGTGAATCTTCTCTCAAACATTATTAGTCAGGGTTCACACAGCTTAACATAAAATCCCCTGACTTTCCCAGATTTTATGGGAACCCTGGTTATTATTGCTGACTAGGTGTATCAGAGTGGAATTTTCAATAAAGACATTATTAGTGTATTGGTTGATCTACCAATGGACAAGACTCCATAATTTTGGGGAATTGGCGAGTCATTCGTAAGACAACCCCAATCAGTTCAGATTTTACAATGACACGGATATTTAAGAAATCGAGGGCCTAGTTTAAAAAAGATGTTCCCATCCCACTCAGACATGATTGTGAGAATGGCCGTGATGGCTGGCATGACCTCTGTTAATTTCACCCAACTTCTGAACTTGGTGCTGACTCAGGAGCAGGGCCCACACCATTGCCACCAGATCTGCCAAAAATACAATTAAAACTAGTGTGTTGTGAACCATGAGCTGCCACATGATATGGCCCTCTGAAGATTCGCTGCTGCCGCTTCGCACGCTCAAGTACAGAAGAATGTTGACCACGTAAGCTAAGCAAACGGCGAACATAGAACCCAAGAAGAATAAGAAGTAGCGGCCGTTGGAGGCTGTGACACAACGGAGCATGAACAGGCAGTGGTGATCCAAGCTGCGGAAGCAGGCCCCGCATATTCTGCAATGGCGTATACCATATTCTTGGATAAGCTGGAATGACATAAGGTTGTGGAAATCGAATGAAAGAGTCAGATTGTTTATCTTGTAAACGATTGCGCAGATACCCACCTCACATTCATCGCAGAAGTTCGAGCCAACGCTCGCTTGAATCATGCCGGACCAGTCACGCTGTTGGCGCCCTGCGCTCTGAGGAACTGCCGGAGTTGTTTCGTAACTGAACTTGCCAGGTTTTGCATGAAAGAATGCGACTAGAGAAAGCAGGAAAATGAATAGCGCTGTCCAAGACATCCAGTTGACTAGCCAGTGCACCGAGTGGTCTTCGCGGGAGAGGTTAAGGATGATTGAGGACACTTTTAATTTGCAGTATCTATATGTACTGTATGAGAAGGATACAAGGTTGCAGAAAGTAGAAATAGCAGATAAGGTTCGCTGCAATTCCCCAAAGGAAGACGCCTGCCCGTGCAGGATTAGGCCATCTAGAAATCGTTAAAAGATAGAAGTTAACCAGCAACGTCTGTTTCGAGAAATCATTTTTCATTATCTCGGCATCTCACCTGGATGGATGACTTAACCGGTGATCCTGCTGAACGAGCCACCGCATCATCGCGACGAGTCCAATAACAAACAAAAAACACTGGTACCCCGCAAAGAGCCAGCTCAGGATGGCAGGGGCCAAACAGCATATTATGATCGGGTAAAGAAAATTGAATACTAGGAAAATTTTCGGAGAGGCGACTTTGCCAGATTTCGTCTGCTGTTCCGTGAATTGTTTCAGCCAGTGTTGGGTTTCTTTTTGCCTGAAAACGTAACGTAGCATCAGGATTCGGTCCTAATCGTCAATTCGGTTTTGGTCCAATCAATACCTTAAAGTGCTTTCGGTCATCGCCATTTCGAGCGGCCTCTGGTTCTGGTTGTTCATTTGCGTTAGGCTGTGGGACCCCCGGTTTGCTATTATCTGCCAGCAGATGCTTAGGTGGCCGTATTGCGCGGCCAGATGCAAGGCCGTGTTGCCCATGATGTCCGAAGCGTCGACTTGACATCGCTGGGAAATGAAATCACTACAGTGAAATCAATGCTGGCGATAATTGCATGCTTTGACGAATAAAAAGGAAATATTTAACTGAGGACTACTGGAGGATGTACGTGTATCTACCTGCTTTCTGAGCAGAAATGATGCGGCTTGCCAGTGTCCGTGGATGGCCGCTATGTGCAGAGGTGACTGAATAGCGCTGCTCAATATGTTGTAGTCCAAGCCGTGCATCTCGTTCATGTACACTAAAACTCCGCTAGACAAGAAACAAAACGGACATTATCGAAATGCTGCTGAGGAACAATGTTAAAAATGGTGAGCGGTGTCACTCGATCGTCGAAATGAAACTCACACGGCACCGCCTTGGGACGCATAATGCATGCAGTTATGACCGGTACTGTCCACTGCTTCCGGGTCGCCTCCGGCCTTCAGTATCACCACCACGACCGGCAGCCGCCCTTTTCGACACGCATAGTGCAGCGGCGTTTCGCCAGCATCAGTTTTGGCGTTAGGGTCGGCTCCGCTTTGAATCAGCATGGACACAATGGTTTCGTCGCCTCGCAGGCAAAGTTTGTGCAGCAAGGTTATGCCGTGCCAAACTATGAAAAAAAGAGTTCGATGCAGTCATAAATGAGTAAGAGCTGACATGTCAGTGAAGTTTATTTACTAAATGCCAAGACAAGGTTATCAAAGGGCATCAAAACATAGGGTGCGAGTCAAGTGTCCTCTCAGGCAAAAGCAGGTTTTATGCTCAGTGTCCATTGGAATGGTAGAAGTTACTATACGAGAAATACATACAGACCTTCCCAATTGAGCAGGCTTTTACTAGAGCTGTGTACTCCCAGGCAGCACCCTCACACTAGCAAAATTAAGTCAACTTGCCTAAAATTCACTTCAGTGAATTCACTTGAACCAAACAACCCCGTTGACCCTTGCCAGCTGCCAAGTAAAATTTGTAAAATTTATTTCAGTGAATTCACTTGAACCAAACAACCCCCCCTTGACCCTTGCCAGCTGCCAGGTAAAATTTTTAAAATCCACTTCCAGTAAGTAAAACACGTTTCCGTGCACGACTTCTAAATTTAAAGTTTTGGTTGAAGTTGACTATGGCTGCATATGAACGTTGTCTGACTTCGAATATGCTCGGTGTTCCATAAGTGGATTTACCAATGCTGTGATTTCGATTAAAAATTCCCTGCACCAAATTAGAATTTCCCTAGAAAGCGCATTTTTGAAAAAGACCCAATGCATTGAGCATTCCATCTTGATCGCATCGTATCCCATTGGAGACCCCGGGGTCCCATTCAAGAGGTTTTACTCATCGAGCCATGCCTGCACCGGTGGTCGAGTGGTAGCGCACTGGCCTCTCGACCCAAGGGTTGCGGGTTCGCATCCCGGCCGAGGTCGGTGGGAAAATTTTGGGCAGGCGATTTTCCCTGTGT